>CAXKVI010000001.1:130558816-130773111 GCA_964058755.1 Campiglossa producta | reverse complement strand
AATCGATACTCCTCAACACTAGAGCTGCAGAACTATCGATAGTGGTTTGGAGGAACTTCAACTCCGATCATATAGATACATAATTTACATGTACATGTGCCAAAAAAAGTAAAAAATTACAAATATTGCAATTTGAGCGTTAATTTCTAAATAAGTACGATCACAGCGTCACTTAATATTGTCACGAATTCGATAATTCCTCGACTATTTTCCCTGAGTTCGATCACTGTACGTTAAATAAAACACTCCGATTTTGCTTAATAAGTTGTACGCTTTATTCAGTACTAAAAACCGTAGTACAATATCGCGGGTTAATTCACTGTTCAGTACTTCACTGTACAACGCTTCAAAATAAACTGATTGAAGTGGGTTGTCTTGGCGCGGTTTATATACCCTAGCAGACAGCAGCTTCATAACCTAGAAACGTCTACACACCTCTGGGATATTCGCGCAACAGTGCTCTCGAAACATTTATCTATCGTCATCTCCTCTTTGTGTCACATTCGCACTCTGTCGCTCTCGCGTCATGTACCTAAACAACTGTAGTTGTCGTAGTGACGCTAGTGATGGAAATACGCTAGAGTTGGGAGATGAGCGATTATTGAGAACATTCGCCACACTGCCCTCCACCTAAGTCTGATCGTCCCGATCAGACACATTTCCCGATCCAAACGTTGCTAGCCTCTCCAGGTGAACCACCTTCATTTTATTTCGTGGTCTTCCAACAGTTTGTATCCGGTAGACAACATCATTTATCCGCTTTATGACTTTATATGGGCCTTTCCAGTTACATTGCAGTTTTGGGGACAAACCTTTCTTTCGTTGTGGGTTGTATAACAGCACTAAATCTCCTTCTTTAAAACCTTCCGAGTTGATGGCTTTGTCGTATCTGGCTTTCATCTTATCACTCATGATCTTCGACCGTTGTCTTACAAGGTCGTGTATTTCTCTCATTTCTTCTTCCAAGACGCTAGTGGATTTCCTGGCATTTATTCCTTCATCAGCATTTATCCCAAACTTCAAGTCAGCTGGCAACCGAAGATCATTCCCAAAAATTACTTTTGCCGGAGTTTGACCCGTTGTTTCATGTATTGCCGAGCGATATGCCATCAGGAACAAGGAGATGTGCGTGTCCCAATCTTTCTGGAACTTATCCACTACTTTCCTCATGTGCTCTTCTAAGGTTCGATTGAAACGTTCAACCATGCCATCTGAGTGAGGATGCAGTGCAGTTCTACGTGTTTTCCGAATACCAAATGTCTGGACCATTTCTTGGAATACAACCGATTCGAAATTCCTCCCTTGGTCAGAATGTAACTCCATCGGTACACCAAACCTCGCTACCCAATTGTTAATGTACACCTCTGCAATGGTTTCTGCCTCTTGATTTGGAATCGGGTAAACTTCTGGCCATTTGCTGAAATAGTCCATAACAACTAGTACGTATTTGTTTCGGAGTTTGCTAGTAGGAAATGGACCAGCTACATCCATGGCAATCCTCTCAAACGGTGCACCTGTGTTGTACTGCTTCATCTGTCCATGGCTTCTCGACTTCGGACCCTTTGCTTTGATGCATACCTCACAGTTGGCGATCCACTCCGCGATCGACTGCCGGCAACCAACCCAATAGAATCTCTGCTTGACTTTCTCCAGTGTTTTTGTGACTCCTAGATGACCTCCACTTGGACCATTATGTAGTTCATACAAAACATCAGTGATTTTATTCCTTGGGACAACTACCAGCTTCCGAGCGCATTGACCATCTTCGCTTTCCCATACTCTATGTAAGCAACCGGATACCAATTTCAAACTGTTCCACTGTGCCCAATATGACTTGGCAACAGGACTCTCTGCTGACATCTCCTCTCTTGTTGGTCGTTCATTTTGCTCGATCCCCTGCATCACACGTACCAGATCTGGATCCTCTAGCTGATACTTTCTTAGTTGATCCATGTTCCATTCGTCCGTAGATGTTATAGTCATCAGCCGTACATCTATAACATCTTCCTTGGCCTCAGCTTTCGAACAATGCTTCCATTCCAGGTTACATGGTCGCCGGGACATTGCATCAGCATTACCGTGATTGCTGCCTTTGCGATGCTCTATGGAAGAGTCATAACTTTGTAGTCACTCTATCCACCGTGCCAATGGACCTTCCGGATTACGGAACTGCAAAAACCATTTCAACGCTGCATGGTCTGTCCTGACGTGGAATCGCTGTCCATAGAGATACTTGTGGAAAAGTTTGATGCACTCCACCAATGCCAGTAGTTCTCTTCGTGTTACACAATAGTTCCTTTCGGGCTTTCCAGTTGTGCGGCTATAGTATGCCACTACCTTCTCCTGCCCATCGACAATCTGTGACAAAACTCCTCCAATCGCATAACCGCTCGCGTCTGTATCCAAAATAAATGTTGCGCCTGGAATTGGATATGCTAACATTGGGTCAGTGCACAGCCGTTCCTTCAAGGTTTGGAAAGCCACCTCATGTTACTTCTTCCAATCAAATGACATATTCTTCCTGGTCAACTCATGAAGGCTACTGGCAACGCTGGCGAAATTTGGTACAAATCGGCGATAATACGTGCACAGTCCAAGGAAACTTCGTAACTCATGTAAATTGTTATCGTCCAGGTACACCAAACATGTTTTCCAATGCAGTCCTTTCAATACTTGGTCCATGAGTCTCTCAAACGTAGCTGGAGCGTTACATAGTCCAAAGGGCATTACCGTAAATTGCCACAGCCCCTCTCCAACGCTGAAGGCTGTCTTTTCCTTATCCTCATCTTTAACCTCCACTTGCCAATAGCCGCTTTTCAAGTCCAGTGTAGAAAACCATTTCGTACCAGATAGTGAGTCCAGAGTATCGTCAATTCTCGGTAATGGATAGCTGTCCTTTTTCGTTACGTCATTTAGCTTCCGGTAGTCCACGCAGAACCTCATTTTTCCATCCTTTTTCTTCACTAGCACTACCGGTGAGCTCCATGGACTAGCTGATGGTTCGATCACACCGCTCTCACTCATTTCCTGTATAATTTCTCTGACCACTTGGCGTTTGGCCAAGGAAACACTTCGAGGAGCTTGGCGGATTGGCCTCGTATCACCAGTATCAATTTGATGCTTCACAACATTGGTTCTACCTGGCCTGGAACCATCCTTGTCAAATATGCTAGAGTACTTTAGTAGAAGTTGTTTTGCATTATTTTGGTGGTCTTCTTCGAGCTCTTGCGTCCACGCCGTGATATCATCTGAAAGATTAATCACCCCTATTACGGTTGTCAACATTGTCAAAAATAGTGTCGATGCGTCCGAATTGGTATTGCCGTCGTCAAAGTCGATAACTTTTGGCAGCTCTTGATACTATTTTGGTATTGACGACAACAATAGTGATATTCTATTGACGGTTGTCAACATAAAAATTGTCAACACAGTTTTTGGTGACGACAAGCGCGCAATTAAATATTCTGCTGTAAAAATTTGGTAAAATAATTCAGAATTATACCTTTTTACACACTTTATTTGTTTAGTTTTTATTTAATTTAGCAAAATGAAAAAAAAAGAAAATAACAAGCAACAACCAATTTGCGCAGCTTGTTTTAGAACTAAAACAAAATCCTGCGCTTACAAAAGGCTTTTCCAAAGGAGCAGTTCCCAATAATTTTAAGTCGCAACAGGGCGTAGAAATTTTCTATAGGGGGGGTTTGAACCTTTGGATGCTCCGAAGGTTGTGACTTTTGACAGTTTGGTATTTGTTTACTTTAGGGGTCAACTGCTAATAAATTAGCTAAAATTATGGGAGATAGCTCAAAAGACGGGGTTTGGCCTCAGGAATACGAATCCCCAAGCGTTTTTTTAATATTTTGCTTCTTTGAAGAGATATTTGCAATCAAAGTTGCAAGTTTTCATGTGGTTGTTGTAATTTTATTAGGCTGTACCTGTAGCTATCTCCCATAACTTTAGCTAATTTCTTAGCAGTTGACCCCTAAAGGAAACACATACCGACAGCTTTTATGAAAAAATTCAGCTGTTGAGGCCAATAAACAATTGTCAAAATAAATGATCGTAGTTTTGCTATAAAATTATCGATAACACGTCAACGTCAACACATTGATGAAGTCAATACCAGAACTGCATTCATGCGACGTTGATATTGATACGACTTGATGTTGATATTGATACGAACTGGCAATTGATATTGACAACCATAATAGGGGTGAATGTTGCTGGTAGAAACATTTTCCTGGAGCTGTTCACAATTTATAACCACCTCCACCTCCTGACATTGTCCCATTATAGCTCCTTTAGAAAGCTTAATCGGCGATCTGAACTCATTTAGTACTCTTACCGGTAAACGTCCATCTTGTTTTGTCCTAGCCAGTGTTTTTCCTACTAGTATATCCGTCTTTGATTTGTTTGTTGCCTCTACCACCCACAATTTGTTTGTCCCGTAATCTCCATCAATCCTTGCCCAAACGATCGCCTCCGACTTCGGTGGAATTTGTAGACTTTCTTCCACGAGGACCCGCTTACTGATGAACTTGTTCTCGTAACCAAAATTTAGTGGCACATCCATGTTCTTATAGCTCATAGTCCAGTTTTGCATGTCGATCTTGATGCCTTGGTTGCTTAAGAAATCCACACCAACTATGATCTCATCAACAATATCTGCCACTATAAAATTGTGCAGTACGGTGACATTCCCAATTGCGACTTCACATGTTACTTCTCCTTAGACTTGGGTGTCCTCACCAGTCTCCGTTCGCAACTTTGCTCCATGTAATGGCCTCACTACTTTGTTGACTAAATCAGATCGAATGATGGAATGAGATGCGCCCGTATCAACAGTCATTAAACGCTCCTTTCCGTCCACGAGTCCTCCAACAGCAACATTACTCGACTTCCTTCCGATCTGTGAGACAGAGATTATGGGGCATCCAATTGCGGGAGCTAGCCTTCGCCCCTTGTGGCTGACTCTCTTTAGTTTAACAGTTGGTTGGATTGCTCTTCTATTATCGTCGCTCCCTCTTCCGAAAGCTGAAAAACATAATCGTCAACGTTGATTCCTTCCGCTTCCATAGCCTCGCGTAGACGTGATTGTAGCTCTGGCTTATTGCCTGTTGTTACCATTCCACGTTTCTCCAACTCGTTTTTAAGTTGTTGGATCTTCAAGTCATTAAACTTTGCCATATTTTATTTTATTTTTTTTTTATTAAAGGCATTGAGAGTATAATACAGTAGTTTAATATTTACAATAGTTCAACCCTAAGGTCTTATGAACTTATATTCTAGCAACTAAGAAAATAACAATTTGAGTTGTATTAAATTAAGTTAAGATTAAATTAAATTTTAAATAAAAAGAAATTTGAGTTTAAACAAGGATGATTATGAAATTGAAGTGATATTTACAATGGATTGCAAGTTATAATACAATTATTAATCTGTCTCTCACAAGCAAATAATCCTTCAACTTATTTTTAAAAAGCAACAGATTATTTATGTCCTTTAAAGAACTATAGATAACACCGTTATGTCATTAGGTCAAGTTGGAAGCTCGAGATACTACAAGGTTATCCCAAAACCTAGTGTCATACGAGTGATCAAAGCTCGTGATTTGAACATTATTCGGTATCAATTTTTTAGTAATTCTATGAATATACACGATCAACTGAAAACGGTGAATAAGTTTCACCGGTAAAATTTTAAAATTGCTGTATAAATCAAGGGAATGAAAACGAAAATTAAGATTAAAAACATTTTTAAGCATTTTATTTTGCATCACTTGGATCCTATTAACATTAGAGTACGAAGCCCAAACAGCAGCTGCATAGGTAATATGACAGTGAGCGAGTCCGAAATATATAAGTTTTTTTCGTTTCTGTTGATAACTTATTCCTAACTCTAAAAAGCAAATCGTTAACAATCGCCAGCTTATTTTCAATCAACTCTACGTGGTCATGCCAGTTCAAGAAACAATCCAATTTAACCCCCATTGTGAAGAATATCAAGCCTGGAGTAAGACTTTTATTTACTACGGAAGCAGATGACGTTCGTTTTTTTACATTTAATAGTAATTTATTGAGCCTGAAAAACTCATCTAAAATAACTAAATCCGCCTTCATATTAGACTTGATTTCTTCAATACTATCACACGGGTAGAACAGAGAGCAGTCATCCGCGAAAAGGAAAATTTTACCTTTGAGAGGTAATTTGGCAATGTCATTAATGAAAATGAGAAACAGTAACGGCCCCAGTACAGAGCCTTGCGGCACACGTACATAAATGGGCTTAATGTCACTGTTGACCTCATCAATCATAAAAACGCTTTGCTCAAATCAAGGAACATGCCGCCTACAAACTTATTTGCTGCAATGTTTTTGTAAATCAGGTCAACCAATTCGATGAGAGCATTTTGTGTACTCATGCCACGACGAAATCCGTATTGATGCTGATACAGCAACTCATTCTCAGATAAGTAAAGCTCAATTTGATTGTATAGTAATTGTTCAATTATTATGTTCAAACTGGGTGGAATCGAAATTGGACGATAATTACACTGGTCGACGGCCAAAATTTACCAGAGACGCCGTTATGAAATTCGTATGTAAAACCACCCCCTGATTTCGAAAATCGAGTTCATTTTTGATTATATGGTACCGTTTTTGAGATATTTGCATTTTACCGTTGTTCGAAAAAACCAAAAAGATGTCTCCCTTTAATTACATATATCTCACGAACGGGTCAAGCGATTGCAAAAAGGTTGACAGAATCAAAAAGACGATAAAATTTGCTATAAATGCATCATACATTGTTTTTTGCTCAACCAGATAGTTTTCGAGATATTAGCTTATCATTTCATATTTTTGTTTTCTTTTATGAAAAATATGAAAAAAAATTACTCTTTGCGTGGACAGCATTCCAAAACCACACCTTTTTTTCTAGATATTTTTTCTTTACGTAGAGCTCTGTTTTATTAGAAAAAAGATAAGCTATCATCGAAGAAAATCGATGTAAAACTACGTAAGTTATAAGCGATTAAATAAAAATACCCAGGTTGCGCAATTTCAACGTATAGCTCAAAACGTATGTATGGTATAAGAAAGAGAGAAATATCAAGCTATGCTCTGTTTCTATTGAGTTCAAAGTTTAATTCATGAATGAAATTACCCATATTTTTTCCTTATTTTTAATTTATTTATGTTTATACTATATTCTAACAATCTTTATCTTAATTTGATTTTACTATGTAGTCGAAATAATTATGTGTTCTACTTTGACGCTTATTCAGTTTAGGATCGGTTTCTCTTATGAGAAACCAGAAGTAATCACCCATCATTGCGACGTCCCAGAATCCTTGATATCGATTCTCAATTAATTTCATTTGCTGATGAATCCTTTCGCAATGTTCGTCACTTTCGTCGCCAAGATTTGCCGGAAAAAAGTTCAAATGTGAGTGCAGAAAGTGAATTTTTAAAGACATATTTACGCCTGGAAAGAAAATATTAGTTAGGTAAATAAAATTTTGGGAAATTAATTTTAATAAGCCTTTTATATTTACCCATTTTCGCATAATTATTGATTAAGTCGTTCACTATCTGTTCGTAGTTAGGGCTTTTGTGTCTACCGAGAAAAGAAGCAACGACCTTTTCAAAGGATTCCCACGCTGCTGCCTCAACTGATGAGAGTAGTCCTTTGAATTGAGTATTGTTGTTAAACACAAACTCGAAAATTTTTTGCAATCCAATATTTATTTCAATCAATATTACAAGGATTAAAAAATTTAATCGTATAAATTGTAACTTTCTGCTATTGTATACCAAAATTCTTCACATATTCGATCACCTGATTTAATCAGCCAATCAGCGAACGACACGTATGCATATTCCTGATGCGAGGAACAGTGGGATTTATATTGTAGTTGTGGGATTTATGTCGACCGTATTGCTGATTTTGATTATTTTGGGCCTCTTCTTGTGGCCTTTAAGAGAAGCACGGAGAAAAGGTATGGCTTACTGTTCACCTGCTTGACAACCAGAGCAGTACATCTGGAAATAGCTTATTCACTGTCCACTGACTCTTGTATATTAGCCGTACGAAATTTTATAGCGCGCAGAGGGAGTCCCTTGGAGATAGAAAGAGAAATGAGATCCGAGTTTAAGCTCCTGGATCAGAATCTCCTGATAAAAACCTTTACTTCCGCTTCATCTGAGTGGCATTTTATACCACCCGCATCCCCACATATGGGAGGAGCTTGGGAGCGGCTTGTTCGCTCTGTAAAATCAATACTTCAACGGATTTTGGCCACTAGCGGACCGAACGATGAACTTTTACGCGCTACATTTATGGAAGTGGAGATGACGATCAACTCTCGTCCCTTGACTTATATCCCCATTGAGCATGACGGTGAAGAGGCACTTACTCCTAACCATTTTTTACTAGAACCAGTCTCGGAGGGTATCTTGATGCGTCGTAGCTGGCGAACATCGCAACAACTGGCTGATGCTTTTTGGCGCCGTTGGGTAACCGAATATTTGCCAACCATCACCAGAAGAACTAAATGGTTTGCCGATGTAAAAGGCATAGAAGTCGGAGATATTGCCTATCTAGTCGATCCAAATTATCCAAGAAACTGTTGGCCAAAGGGCAGAGTGATTACCGTGCGAAAAGGTAAGGACGGAAGAGTGAGAAGCGCGACACTACAGACTGCATCTGGAATTTATGAAAGACCTGCTACCAAAATCGCTGTTATGGATCTGAATGACACGGTACAACCTGATGGACAGGCTATACCGGGGGGGAGTGTTGCGAATAATCTGGCAATACGGTCGACATAAATCCCACAACTACAATATAAATCCCACTGTTCCTCGCATCAGGAATATGCATACGTGTCGTTCGCTGATTGGCTGATTAAATCAGGTGATCGAATATGTGAAGAATTTTGGTATACGAAAGCTGTGCGATGGTAGATGAACTCAGTACGTAAACAATAGCAGAAAGTTACAATTTATACGATTAAATTTTTTAATCCTTGTAATATTAATTGAAATAAATATTGGATTGCAAAAAATTTTCGAGTTTGTTTTTAACATTTTAAAAAATTTAATCTGCCTTAACTTACGTACTGATTTGAGATAAATTCATATTAACATTACAATGTTCCCACTAACTGGATTGGCTACAAGTGCAGTTGATGACTCCACTGCAATATTGAACAACATTGCGCATAGCTCTAGGGCTGTCACAAATCTCGTGGATTCAAATTATAATATTTGGCCCAGCACCACCGCAATGGAAATCAACATTCCTACACAAAGGGATTACGACGGTAATAGCGCCGGTTTACAACAATATACTTTCGCGGCACAGCCTAGCCACTCTAATGCTGGAGACCCTTTTGGCACGTCTCTCACAGCAAGTGAACAGCATGCTGCCGCAGCTGGTCAAGCAGCACACCAGGGGCAACATACATCCAGCCCCGCTACCTCGCTAAATTCTTCTGCTTCTCTACGGCTCCGTCGACAAGCCCAACTGTTACGTGGACAGAGCGAAATTTTAAAGCAAAGGGAAGCAGTGCTTAGAGCAGAGTATAGTTTTTATGATCGCATCGATGCAATGAACTTCGATGATGACCTAGATGAAGGGCAATACACCTCAACGTCGGTGCCAAATACAGGTCCACATGCAACGCAGGCATTGCAATCACCTCCAAGCTGTATTGCACCGGTTAATACAAATGTTCTTAGTAGCAGTGGACCTGCACCAAATAGCACCTTTATAAGAACGGCGATTGCACAGGAACCAGGTGATCTACCACCCACAGTTCTTAAATCTCTTTTAGATAGAATACATTCGCTTGAGCAGCAATTACAGGCATACTCTACGAGTAATCAGATAATTTCACCGCCGCAGCCAGCGCAATCTTCTTTTCCCAGAGCTCCTTTTAATAATAGTACGTTCTTCGTGCCCCAACCGGCCCAGACTACGCCGCCAACAGCGGGTCATGCTAATGCCATATCATTCGGGGCCTCGGCTTATCGGCGTTTGACTAAAGATCACATCGCCTCTCGTAATAGCCTAGTCAAAGAGTTGCCCAAATTCGATGGTAAGCCAACCGAGTGGCCGTTGTTTTATGCTGCTTATAATCAATCGACTGAGGTGTGCGCATTTTCTGACGAGGAAAATCTTATAAGACTGCGCCAAGCTCTGAAAGATCCTGCTCGCAATGCAGTTAAGAATTTGTTACTGCACTCGTCTTGTGTAAATCAAATAATTACCACTTTTCAAATGCGATTTGGACGACCCGAACTTATAATAAGCGTTCTACAGCGACAAATTTGTGATTTGCCACCACCGTCAGAAAACCAACTAGAATCAATTGTGGATTTCGCTGTTGAAGTGCAGAACATCTGTGCAACAATGTCGGTATCAGGATTAACCAATCATCTCAACAATCCTGAACTCGAGCAAAAGCTTGTCTCAAAACTACCTGGACTGCTACCAGCTTATTGGGGGATGCATAAAAGAAACCTGGCGAACTGTAATTTACAACACTTCAGCGACTGCCTTTTTCAGATAGCACAAGGAGCCAACTGTGTTATTGTACCAAAAGAAGAACAAAAACAACAACCAAACGAATCATCAAAGATACGCAAACGTGGCGCAATTAATGATCATTTTAATACGGTAAGCTGTATCGTTTGCAAAGACAATTGTAGCCACCTTTCTAATTGCCCCTCTTTCAAGGTAATGTCTCGTAGCCAAAAATGGGAACTCGTTCGCAAATTTAGGTTATGCCACCGATGCTTGAAGAAGCATTCTGCAGCCGATTGCAAATCGGAGGCAACTTGCAACATTAGTGGTTGTACCCGTAATCATCACCCTACTTTACACAACGCAGATATAGGTACTAGTGCAATCACTCCAAAAAACAATAAGGTAGATCCACAAACGAAAACTGCCAACGTAAATATGCACAATGTGGGTGGGGGTAGCACTCTATTTCGTGTGCTTCCCGTAGTGCTGCATTCTGGTAGCCGCAGTGTATTAACGTACGCGTTCATCGACGATGGCTCGTCCCTCACACTTGCCGACGAAGAGCTAATAAAAGAGTTAAACGTAAATGGAACTCCGCAACCATTGTGCTTACGCTGGACTGGGGATACACATCGTTATGAGGATGATTCGGTGGTAGTTGATCAGCCAAAGGTGATACTAAGAAATTCGCCATTAAAGACGTGCGCAGTGTCAAAAAACTTGACTTGCCTATTCAGTCGCTCAACGCCGCCGAACTACAGTCTAATTTAAAACATTTAAAGGGCTTGCCACTGCACTCGTACTCAGCTGTCACACCCCAACTATTGATTGGATTGAATAACGCGGCGCTTGGATCTCCATTGAAATCCCTATATGGTAACGAAGATGAGCCAATAGCCGAGAAATGCAAACTCGGGTGGACATTAAAGGGTCAAGCTCCAGGTATAGGCCATGATCGTTTACACTATGTCTATCACATTTGCGACTGCTCTAAAGAAGCGGAGCTGCTTCAGTTAACAAAATCTTACTTTTGCCTCGATAACCTAGGCGTTTCAGCTAACACGGCTGCATTAATTTCGAAGGAAGATGAACTGGCAATAAAGCAGCTAGAAAAGTATACCATACGCATTGGCAATCGATTCGAAACTAGTCTTTTATGGAACCATCATGAAACGCCTTTACCTGATAGCCGCCCTATGGCTTTATTTCGCGCACAATGCCTACGTAAAAAGATGCAATGTGAGCCCAAGTTGGCTGAGACACTTCAGCAAAAGATTGATGACTACTTACAAAAGGGGTATGCCAGACGCATGACAGCACTCGATGTCACCTGTAAGAAATACTGGTATCTTCCGGTGTTTGCAGTAACCAACCCCAATAAGCCGGGTAAGGTTCGCCTTGTGTGGGACACTGCCGCCAAAGTTGACGGCGTGTCCTTAAATGCCATGCTCCTTAAAGGGCCTGACTTGACAACTCCTCTTCTGTCAGTATTATTCAAATTTCGACAAAACATAATAGCTATATCGGGTGATATAGCTGAAATGTTTCACCAGGTTCGGGTGCGACAACAAGACCAAAATTTTATGCGTTTTTTGTGGTATGAGCCTAATGCCAGCGAGCCAACAACATTCGTAATGACGGTCATGACCTTTGGAGCTACATGCTCACCCAGCTGTGCCCAATATGTAAAAAATAAAAACGCGGCTGAGTTTCAGAACGAGTTTCCAAGCGCCTCGAAGTGTATAATTGAAAATAACTATGTCGACGATATGTTAGTTAGCGTTGGGACAGAAGAAGAAGCTATTAAGCTGGCGGAAGATGTTCCTCACGTTCATGAGATGGGAGGCTTCCAAATTAGAAATTTTATGTCAAATTCACGTCAGGTGCTAGCCGCTCTAAACGAAACTTCAACCGACGCCATGTGTCTGGATCTTGAAAGGGAGCTGCCAACCGAGAAGGTATTAGGCATGTGGTGGATTACCGCCAGTGACCATCTCGGATTTCGCGTTTCTGCCAAGTATAGGGACTCTGATATTTTCATCGATCATCGACGGCCAACCAAGCGTGAAGTCCTTAGCTTGGTCATGACAATATACGACCCAATTGGGCTGATAGGTTTCTACGTTGTATACGCCAAAGTCATCTTGCAGGAAATATGGAGAGTTGGATGTGACTGGGATGACCCCATTCCAGATGACCAATTTGTGAAATGGCTAAGATGGCTTAAACTTATTCCGAAAATAGAAACGCTGAAGATCCCGCGCTCGTATATACGCCTTGAGTTTGGGGGCTCACCTCGCATTGAGTTGCACACCTTCGTCGACGCAAGTGAGAGCAGCTATGCGGCAGTCTGTTATTTGCGATACTCCTATAACAATTCAGTTGACTGTAGGCTAGTCGCCAGCAAAACAAGGGTAGCTCCACTTAAACTGACTTCGATACCTCGCCTAGAATTAAAATCTGCACTTTTGATATCACGCCTCGCCAAACACGTTATCGAATCACATTCTATACATATTGACTGCTCCGTATATTGGTCAGACTCACGAACTGTATTGGCCTGGCTGCATGCTGACCATCGTCGCTATAAACAGTTTGTGGCTTTCCGAGTCAGTGAGATTTTGGAACTGACTGACGTCAGCCAATGGCGTTGGATACCAACGGCAGAAAACGTGGCTGATGAAGCTACCAAATGGCAAGCGATCCAGAATTTTCTAACGACAGTCGATGGTTTAAGGGGCCGTCTTTTCTGTACCTTCCCCGCACCGAATGGCCCTTACCTGTACAAAAAGCTAATTTTTCGACAGA
Source organism: Campiglossa producta (assembly GCA_964058755.1). NCBI lineage: Eukaryota > Metazoa > Arthropoda > Insecta > Diptera > Tephritidae > Campiglossa > Campiglossa producta. The sequence goes on along the minus strand of CAXKVI010000001.1, from coordinate 130,759,770 downwards.
GGAACTTCGACCACAGTTTGCTGGCGTGCACAGTTTACCTGCCGAAAATTTTATTGGGCCTAAACCAGAGAACTTTTCGTTTTGGAACCGTCTTAATAAATCAACTGCTATAACCTTTTATTGCGCTCGCATTTGGTTGAAAGTGGTACGTAGTAATCCGCCCGCATATGGTATGCCAAGCAGCGACGATTTCTGTAAGGCGGAAAGTTATCTGTGGAAAAAAGCCTAGCTTGATGTTTTCAAAGAAGAAATAGCTTCGCTATCAACTGGGAAGATCATTTGCAAAACCAGCGATATATACAAATTATCACCCTATTTAGACGGCTACGGTGTTTTGCGAGTAGATGGGCGTCCAGTTTTACTGCCACACAGTCACCATATTACACGATTTTCACATTAAATATCATCACTGTAACATGGAAACCGTTGTCAACGAAATACGCCAAAAATATTGGATACCAAAGCTTCGCATTGCAACCAATACGGTTCGTCGACATTGCCAAATATGTAAAAATAGAACCGTTGAACCACAACCACCTAGAATGGCATGTTTGCCTCTAGCTCGTACGGCGCATTTGTGCCGTCCGTTTTCCTATGTAGGCGTTGATTATTTTGGGCCTCTTCTTGTGGCAGTTAAGAGAAGCACGGAGAAAAGGTATGGCGTACTGTTCACCTGCTTGTCAACCAGAGCAGTACATCTGGAAATAGCTTATTCACTGTCCACTGACTCTTGTATATTAGCCGTACGAAATTTTATAGCGCGCAGAGGGAGTCCCTTGGAGATATGGAGTGAGAATGGCACAAATTTAAAGGGTGCTGAAAGATAAATGAGATCCGAGTTTAAGCTGCTGGATCAGAATCTCCCGATAAAAACCTTTACTTCCGCTTCATCTGAGTGGCATTTTATACCACCCGCATCCCCACATATGGGAGGAGCTTGGGAGCGGCTTGTTCGCTCTGTAAAATCAATACTTCAACGGATTTTGGCCACTAGCAGACCGAACGATGAACTTTTACGCGCTACATTTATGGAAGTGGAGATGACGATCAACTCTCGTCCCTTGACTTATATCCCCATTGAGCATGACGGTGAAGAGGCACTTACTCCTAACCATTTTTTACTAGGTAGCTCCAGTGGTATGAAGCCGTTGGCAGAACCAGTCTCGGAGGGTATCTTGATGCGTCGTGGCTGGCGAACATCGCAACAACTGGCTGATGCTTTTTGGCGCCGTTGGGTAACCGAATATTTGCCAACCATCACCAGAAGAACTAAATGGTTTGCCGATGTAAAAGGCATAGAAGTCGGAGATATTGCCTATCTAGTCGATCCAAATTATCCAAGAGACTGTTGGGAGTGATTACCGTGCGAAAAGGTAAGGACGGAAGAGTGAGAAGCGCGACACTACAGACTGCATCTGGAATTTATGAAAGACCTGCTACCAAAATCGCTGTTATGGATCTGAATGACACGGTACAACCTGATGGACAGGCTATACCGGGGGGGAGTGTTGCGAATAATCTGGCAATACGGTCGACATAAATCCCACAACTACAATATAAATCCCACTGTTCCTCGCATCAGGAATATGCATACGTGTCGTTCGCTGAATGGCTGATTAAATCAGGTGATCGAATATGTGAAGAATTTTGGAAAGTTACAATTTATACGATTAAATTTTTTAATCCTTGTAATATTAATTGAAATAAATATTGGATTGCAAAAAATGTTCGAGTTTGTTTTTAACAATTGTGGATCAACTTTTTTATTTGTGGTCCAACAAAAATACCTTCCTTTATCTTGGCTTGAGAAATATCTGGAAAAATTGTTTTCAAATAGTCGAAAGCTTCGCCTTCTTTGTCCAAAGCCTTAACAAAGTTTTTAATGAGACCGAGCTTGATGTGTAAGGGTGGAAGTATGATTTTCTCTTTCTTGACAAGAGGGGTGTGTTTTATGTTATCCACACCAACGGTAAACTCGACTCTTTCCGACCAATCCTTTCTGACGTAGTGGTCCTTACGAGCTCGGCTATCCCACTTGCAGAGGAAGCAGCAGTGCTTGGTGTAGCCACTTTGTAGACCGCATAGCATTGCAACGACTTTGAGATCAGAACATATTTTCCCATCATGCTCTTCATATTTGATAAATTTGAGAATTTTTTGCATTTCCTCGTAGGTTTCCTTTGTATTTACTGCATGTGCGATCGGGATAGAAGGCTTTTTGTTACCAATATGCAATAATACAGCTTTCAAACTCAGTTTATTGCTGTCTATGAACAATCGCCACTCTTTTGAATCATATGTTTGACCAAACTCTTTGAATAAACCAGGAATGTCGTTGCAGTAGCATATACTGTCTTTCTTGGTATAGTGTTTGGAAAATGGTTCGTGACGAGTTCTACAATATATCACCTTAACATCGGATGACACAAATTTAAATTGTTGCATACGGGAAGTGTGGATCTCTGCCTTTTCCTTGGATAGTTCCAAATCTCTTATCCAATCATTAAGTTGTGCTTGTGAGAGAACGTTTCTCTCGTTTCCCACGCGAAATTCAGTACAACTTGATTCCCCGCACTCAGATATTACTGTTGACAATGGAACTGGATCCGCAACTGTCGTTGAATGTAGTACTGGTAATGTCACTGATGGTACGCTGGCATAAGTTACTCTTCTTGATCTTCCAACGCCAAGCACTTTCGTTTGACAAATATAACACTCCATTGAATGGCAAGTAGGTTCTCTCCACACTGAACCAAAAAAGTTCATGTATCCAATGAAAAAGTACATAGATTTTAAGAATTGTTCGTTAAAACCTCTCCAAAGAACTTTTTCGTAGAAATTTACGAACATTTCCTAGAATATAAGCACTTTTTCGTAAAATATGTAAACAAATCCACAGAAAGCATGTATTCATTCATAAATTGTAAGAAAATTTTCTTAGATTCTATGAATTTTTTCTTATATTTTAAGAAAAACCAGCGCGAACTTCTATGAAACTTTGTTCGTAAAAAACATGTACGTTTTTGGTTCAGTGCATATCATTGGTGTAGCAAATTTTATTTGTTGTCCTGATTTCGACTGAATCAATTCTACTCGACACGATGTACACAAAGTGTTCGGTGTCCATGGGTTTTCAGCATTTTTAGGCTCAATGCCAAAATACTTGGAGTATAAAGTTTTGATACGATCTGAGAACACTCGTCGTAGCCTTATGATAGTATATTGGCCACACATGAAACAGAACATATCTGGATCGTTATCACACTCAAATTCTCGCGTCCTTTTACTCGTTTTATTTTTTTTTAATAAATCACGGTTTTGAAATTCGACTTATGAACTGTACTATCTCCGGCGAGCCTTGCAGATGTTTTGAAGTTTCAAGGCGCCTTAACTCATATTTATACTCGGAACAAAAATAAAATTGAAAAAATCAAATCTTACCTAGACAGAAAGGTTCCTTTTTATACGAAGCCGGGAAAAGAAAATATTACCTGCTTTAGATGTCGGCTTTAAAAATTTTCTTATAATTTTGAAAATCTACCTGCATACTTACGCATAAGTGACGGAAATACATGTTTATAACTGCATGCCTACAGCACTTTCGAACCCAACCACTCTTCCTTTCGAAGCAACCACTCTACCTACTATAAAACAATTCGAGTATTAAAAGTACTATTTGATTTATTTAAAGAAAAAGTATTATCATTGTTATGGTGTTATTCGTTTATCCGGATAATATCCCATTTGCACTTTATACCTTTAAAATATGTATGTATACATCACACATTGAAGTTGCGCAACCTGGGTATTTTTACTTGATCGTTTATAACTTACGTAGTTTTGCATCGATTTTCTTCGATGATAGCTTATCTTTTTTTCTAATAAAACAGAGCTCTACGTAAAGAAAAAATATCTAGAAAAAAAGTTGTGGTTTTCGAATGCTGCCCACGCAATGAGTAATTTTTTTCATATTTTTTCATAAAAAAAACAAAAATATGAAATGACAAGCTAATATCTCGAAAACTATCTGGTTGAGCAAAAAACAATGTATGATGCATTTATAGCAAATTTTATCGTTTTTCCGATTCTGTAAACTTTTTTCAATTGCTTGACCCGTTCGTGAGATATACGCAATTAAAGGGCGCCATCTTTTTGGTTTTTTCGAATAACGGTAAATTGCAAATATCTTAAAAACGGTACCATAGAATCAAAAATGAACTCAATTTTCGAAATCAGGGGGTGATTTTACATACGAATTTCAAAACGGCATTTCTGGTAAAGCGAAAAAGTTGAAATTCGTGGTCCAGTGTTATCAAGGTTGTTTTTTTCACCTTTTTTGTAGACAGGCGTTACCAATTGGATTTTGAGGCAATTTGGGTACAGCCTAGAATCAATTATTGAATTAAACACATTGCAGATTATTTGAGACAAATCATTGCGAGAATTTTTAAGAACAACACTCGACACACCGTCCCAACCACACGATTTTTTGTTATTAAGGGAGGCCATAACAAGGTCAACTTCAGGTAACAGACACCTTCTAAAGGAAAATAGTTGGGTAGTCTCAAAATTCAAAGAAGGAAAAAAATGTATATCATCCCAAGGAAAAGTAATGAAAGACTGGGCTAATGTCTCACCTACAGAACAAAAATGGTCATTAAATTTGTTAGTAATGATAGAGTTGGCGAGTAAAACGTTATTCTCATAAAAGGGGTATATCTTCTTTGGCTGTTCTCTTACCAGGGAGTTAATACTTCTCCAGATTTTTTTAGGATCACCCGAACACTTTTGTATTTCATTACTGAGGTAAGAAGATCGTTTTTCTTTAAGTATAGGTTTTAACAATTTAGTAAGTCTTTTGAAGTTTTCTAGATATAAAAGGTTGGATTTGTTTTTCTTGTATTTATACCAATATGCATTTTTAATCCCAATAAGCTTAGCTAAATTGTCATCCACCCACGGGCAAGCTTTTTTTTACTATTGAATGCGATTTGTTTTAAATGGCTATTTCTTTCTACAACAGTTCAGAGGGTATTCAAAAGAGAATCACAATCAGAGAAATTAGAATCCAGGGAAGAAACATATTCGTGTATCTCACACTTTATTGCTGGGTAATTGACACTCTTTATGGTTACTTCATAGTTATTATCAGAAACAGCAATATCAGAAAACGATAAAAAACTACGGAGTGATCGCTAAAGAAAGAAAGAAAAAATGGCGGCGATATACCAACAGGTCATCATAACCTCTAACGAGATTTTTAGCCGAGCTTCTCTTTCCAACTTGTGGTGTGTTGCTTTTGAGTTTTTCCTACAAGTTGGCGGGACCTACAGTTTTTTGCCGACTCCGAACGGCACTTGCACAGCAAATGAATTTTTTGCTGAGAAGCTTCTCATGGCAGAAATACACCCGGACAGTTTGCCAAACTACTGCCGAGGGGCGACCCCGTTTAGAAAAATTTCTTTTTCTAAATAATTTTGGATGTTACTTTTGCCGGGCATCGAACCGACACGACTTGGTGTAGAAGGCCGAACACTTAACCGCTACACCACGGCGGCCGCCCTCAGTTTTGTAAATTCGACAGCTGGTAAATTTTTGTTTCGACTTTTGTGTTATTTCATTTCTCGTCTATTTTCTTTTACACATTTTGTTTTGATTAGACAATAACATATTTATATCGAAATTACCGAAACCCTGAAAGAAAACGGCATCCATCTTTTTTCTTGCATTTATAACGAGTGACGGCTCTTGTTGATGTATTCTCTTTGGCTAAAGTCACATTTGATGGTACCAATTTTTGTAGGTGTTCGACTGTTTGAGATCTATGTGATCTATGCAGCTACCACTTGATGGTCTCGTAATGCTTGAAAGCAAAAAGTTATTAAAACTTAAACACAAATTTGAAAATTTCTTTGAAATCATTGAATTTTCTAGAAGATTTATATTCGAGTCACCTAGGAACATAGATGGAGCATTACTAAGGTGAGCGAACTTAAGGCGCAAGAACTCAATAAAAACATCAATATTACATTGAGGTGATCGATAGTACCCTACTAGAATTAAGTTGAATTCAAGAAGCCTTAAACCAATGAACTCAGCACAATGAGAAGTCTCATTAAATAAAACAGAAAAGGCAACTTTATCGCTTATATATACACTAGCACCTCCATAGCTGTCAGGTCTGCAGCAATGAACAGCCGTGTAGCCAGGAAGGTGATACAGATTAACCAATCTACTTTCAAACCAAGTTTCTTGCACAATCACAATTTTTGGTAGTTCTTTAAAGGCAGCAATAAACTCTTTGAAAATGTAAAATTTGTTGAATGAGCTTATACTTCGAGCATTTATAGAAATTATACTTAAATTATCAAAACTGATGTTAGACGAATTAAAATCTTCTAAACTATAAAAATGCATTATTAACTGATATTAATTAAATTAAAGTTTAGGAGATCGACGATTTCTTATAGTTGTTTACTCATCAGACTATCAACAGCATCTTTATCAGTTATCCGCTGTGGTTTATCATTAGGCGTAAGTTTTGCATATATTTTACCCCAAAGAGAGTAGACTGATGTGTAGCCAACTTTGCGCAATTCAGCGGCATATTGAAGCAGCTCCAGCGTGCGTCTGGGTAGGGCTTCACGAATTGAGACTTGCTGAAATTTTTTTGATTGCTTTAAATTTTTTTTGTTTCTGAGAAGCTGTTCTCTCATATTGGAGTTGACTAAAGTAACTCTTAAAATCGACTTTTCATAGCTTGTCCCATCTTTACCGTTGACAGTGTAGCTCCTCAACTTCGTTATTGCAGAAATATCCTGTTTAGCAAGGTTCACATTAATCTCCGATGCCACCAACACTATTGCTTCGGTAGGATCAGTAACAAGTAACTGATTTTCAGCTGACCCAATCAGATCATTCCTCAACCTATCTTTCTCGTTAATAGACATCTCCTACTCCAGATGATCAACTTTCGCTTTAAGCAGAGAGTTCTCCTTTTCAAGATATGAGTACTTTTTATCATATTGACTTAAGATCTGTTTGATCTCGTCGTATTGATTAGTTATATAGTCGACAGAAGTTTTCAGTTCCTTGATCTCATTTAAGATCTCTTTCAGCATCAGATCGCCACCAGAATTTGAGGTTAGGAAGCTTGAAGCTACAATTTGCAGGTTTGACAAAAACTTAGGATCACATTTGCTGCAAACAAATTCATTGCCTGGCTTAGATATGTATTTAAGTTGTTTACTTGACAACTTAGAGCACTTATTATGCACCCAATTGTCGCACTTGTCGCAACAAACAGCATCCTCCGAGCAATGGCTGTTGCACACAACAGAAGGAAATTTAGCAGCTGAGTTTCCTTTTGTCTTTGCCATTTTAGCAGTCTCGGCCAATAAAGCAATAGATTTTAACAATTTTTTTTAACAATTTAAAGGTTGTTTTACGAACAAAATTCAGTAAATTTCAATTTTTTATTTTTAATGTTAATTTATCGACAATTACACGTGTTATCACAACCAGTGTTGCCAGCCTTTGCAATGTCCTTGTTATCTTTACAATGTCCTAGTTATCCCTTTCAATGTCCTTGTTATCCTCTTCAATGTCCTTGTATTTATTTAACAATACCTCTTCTGACACCAATTGTGGCGAATTCGATGATTCCTTGATTATTTTCCCTGAGTTCGATCACTGTACGTTAAATAAAACACTCCGATTCTGCTTAATAAGTAGTACGCTCATCTCCCAACTCTAGCGTATTTCCATCACTAGCGTCACTACCACAACTACAGCTGTTTAGATACATGACGTGGCACAAAGAGGAGACGATAGATAAACGTTTCGAGAACGCTGTTGCACGAATAAACCAGAAATGTGTAGACATTTCTAGGTTGTAAAGCTGCTGCCTGCTAGGGTATATAAACCGCGCAAAGACAACGCACATCAATCAGTTTATTTTGAAGTGTTGTACAGTGAAGTACTGAACAGTGAATTAACCCGCGATATTGTACTACGGTTTTTAGTAGTAAATAAATCGTACTGTGGTGATCGAACTCAGGGAAAATAATCGAGGATTCATCGAATTCGTCACAATTGGTGTCAGAAGCGGTATTGTTAAATAAATACAGGATAACAAGGACATTGTAAAGTCAACAATGATATTGCAAGGATAACAAGGACATTGTAAAGGTAACAAGGACATTGCAAGGATATGGCAAAGTTTAATGAATTGAAGATCCAGCAACTCAAAAACGAGTTGGAGAAACGTGGATTGGTAACAACAGGCAATAAGCCAGAGCTACAATCACGTCTACGCGAGGCTATGGAAGCGGAAGGAATCAACTTTGACGATCATGTTTTTCAACTTTCGGAAAAGGGAGCGACGAAAATAGAAGAGCAAAAGGACTCTACGGATTCAGTGGCAAATGTGGACACAAACTCTTTATTGGCTGCCTTGGCTCAGATCTCAAACAACATAACATCAAGCATGTCATCTCAGTTGGAAGAACAGAAGACACACATGGCATCTCAGTTGGAGGAACAGAAGACACACATGACATCTGTGTTGGAACAACAAGAGACACGCATGGCATCAAAGTTGGAGGAACAGAAGACACACATGGCATCTCAGTTGGAAGAACAGAAAACTTGCATGACATCTCGACTGGAACAGGTGTCATCACAGATCTCCGCTCAAATGGAGGAACAGCGGTCATTTATCACTTCGCAGTTGGAAGCACAAGATGCAAAGATTGCAGAGCTCCAATATAAAATGGACGCTGAAGTCAATGCGCTGAGAGGACGTATCCAAGAGTTTTAGCTGAATCGTCCAGCTGTTTCAACAAGCACAGCCAAGGTAAAAACCCCATTCTTTGACGGTTCTGTTGCTTTCCAGGTATTTAAGCTACAATTTGGGAAGACAGCAGCTGTGAACAACTGGGGCGCTGAGGACAAAGTCGCTACTTTATTTGTGGCATTTAAAGGACCTGCAGCCGAAATCTTACAGACTATTCCAGACGCTGAAAGAAACAACTATGAAACGTTGATGGGAGCCGTTGAAAGTCGTTACGGCAGCAAGCATAAAAGGCAGATACATCAAATAGAGCTACAGAATCGCTTCCAGAAGGCTAACGAAACATTACAGGAGTTTGCATCGGACATCGAGAGGTTGGCTCATCTAGCAAACGCAGACGCACCAGTGGAATACATAGAGAGGGTGAAAATCCAAAGTTTCATAAATGGAATACGTGATGTGGAGACGAAGCGGGCCACCTATGCAAATTCAAAGAGATCATTTGCGGAGACGGTATCACATGCTCTAACTTAAGAAACAGCATCACTTTTGTCCAAACCAGCGTACAAAGCTCATCGTGTGGAAGTAGAACGACCAGAATGGGTGGACGCAATCCTAGAAGCAATAAACGGAAAGCAACAGAAAAATTAAGCAGCCATTAAATGCTTCAAGTGCGGAAAATCTGGTCATATTGCACGTTATTGTGGGTCTGGATCTAGCTCCTATAATTCCAGTAATGCAAGCGGACGTAAGCGCAAGGCTGAAGGAGATGAGCAAGTCTCCCAATCCAACCAACCGTTAAACTAAAGAGAGTCAGCCGCAAGGGGCGTAGGCTGGCTCCCGCAATTGGATGCCCCATAATATCTGTCTCACAGATCGGAAGGAAGTCGAGTAATGTTGCTGTTGGAGGACTCGTGGACGGAAAGGAGCGTTTAATGACTGTTGATACGGGCGCATCTCATTCCATCATTCGATCTGATTTAGTCAACAAAGTAGTGAGGCCATTACATGGAGCAAAGTTGCGAACGGAGACTGGTGAGGACACCCAAGTCTAAGGAGAAGTAACATGTGAAGTCGCAATTGGGAATGTCACCGTACAATTTTATAGTGGCAGATATTGTTGATGAGATCATAGTTGGTGTGGATTTCTTAAGCAACCAAGGCATCAAGATCGACATGCAAAACAGGACTATGAGCTATAAGAATATGGATGTGCCACTCAATTTTGGTTACGAGAACAAGTACATCAGTAAGCGGGTACTCGTGGAAGATAGTCAACAAATTCCACCGAAATCGGAGGCAGTCGTTTGGGCAAGGATTGATGGAGATTATGGGACAAACAAATTGTGGGTTGTCGAGGTAGCAAACAAATCAAAGACGGATATACTAGTAGGAAAAACACTGGCTATGACAAAACAAGATGGACGTATACCGGATATACTAGTAGGAAAAACACTGGCTATGACAAAACAAGATGGACGTATACCGGTAAGAGTACTAAATGAGTTTCGATCGCCAATCAAGCTTTCCAAAGGAGCTATATTGGGACAATGTCAGAAGGTGGAGGTGGTTATAAATTGTGAACAGCTCCAGGAAAATGTCTCTATCAGCAACATTAATCTATTAGATGATATCACGGCGTGGACGCAAGATCTCGAAGAAGACCACCAGAGTAAGGCAAAACAACTTCTACTAAAGTACTCTACCATATTTGGCAAGGATGGCTCCAAACCAGGTCGGACCAATGTAGTGAAGCATCACATTGATACCGGTGACGCAAGACCAATCCGCCAAGCTCCTCGAAGTGTTTCATTGGCCAAACGCCAAGTGGTAAGAGAAATTATACAAGAAATGAGTGACAGCGGCGTGATCGAACCATCAGCTAGTCCATGGAGCTCATCTACAACATCTACATGTTTTCCTTTGGATTTACAGTAACGTTCAAAATGGCCTTTTCGCCCACATGCCCGACAAATGACATTATTTGCTTTGCATACGCGCAAATGAGTTGATGTAAAATCGTGACCACAGTTGTAACATCGACGAACAACTGCATTAACACTGTCAGCTGATGTTTCCTCTTCAACGACACTATTTACAAGGGGTTGTGCTGTTTTCGTTAGCAGCGCCTTACTGGCAGTTGATGCTTCAAATGCTTTACAAGAGTCGATGATTCGTTGTAACGATTCATTGCTACCCTCCAATAACTTTAACTGCAGCTTCATATCTCGAACTCCGATGATTATACGATCTTTAAGTATGCGTTCTTCATATTTTAATACTTTTCCGCACTCACAAGAGCAGCTACAATTGCACAACTGGAGCTGCTTGCGAAGGTCAGTCTCAAATTCTGAAAACGGTTGACCTTCCTTTTGTACAATGTTGTTTAGCTTGAAGGACTCCAATGTTGGATTACTTTTTGGAATGCAGAATTTATCAAACTCCTTCAAAATATCATCTAATTTTCTGTTGCTGTCAGTGCCGCCTGAGTCACTATTTTCGTTTCCCAATATGCTAGAGGTGGTTCCATCGTTTGGGTAGAGAGTATTATATATTTCTCGGGCCTGACGCCCGGCCAACCACAAAAATGTTGCAATCTTTTTTTCCTCAGCCTCGCTTATTTTATCTGTAGCCAACATGTACATGAGAAATTCGCTTTTCCATGCCGGCCATTCCTTCGAAATATTAGTGCAGTCTAACTCTTTCAGCGCCCGTTCGGTGGCCATATTGAAAAATATCAAACTTTATCTTTGTAATCCTTGTACGTTATGCTGATTTCACCACTTCTGACACCATGTAACAAGTGGTTGTGTTAAGGGCAATGTTGAGTAATTAAATACAACGATTGTAAAGTTTAGTACAATAATTTAATTAGCTCAATTTAACATGTGGTGTTTGCCACGTAGCGTACAAGTCAAGAAATCAGATCTCAAGAGAAATATTTGTGTGTGTATAGGCCAGTTCACATTTGGTGGAAATGCGTTCGATTATTATGGTAATATTGTAAATCGTATATAATATGGTGGTTACATTATTAAACTATTATAATGTGGGGTTCACATAATCAAACTATTATTACATGCTTTTTTGTTTAAACACAAAAAATTAAATTTTAACGCTACGATTGTGGCAAGCTAATCCCATCCGTATCGCGCTGGTGGTCTCGTGATTCTACCTGCTCGAGTTCGTCTGAGGTTCGGTTCGATTGCGTTTGGTTGTGACCTATCACTTTGGTTGTTTAGCTCATTTTCCGACCCCGAACTCTCAGCCGTTTCATATTCATCTGATGAATTGCTATTTTCGACTTCCACCAGCTCTGATTCCTCCACAGCATTTGGCTGCTTGCCATAATCACTGCTTGTTGCCACAACCGGTGCATTTGTTAATCTATTCCTTTCCTCACTCAGACGCGCCTTAACACCGCCCTTGTCAGTTTCTTCAAGTAAAACTTCACCTCCGTTTATTTCATTATTTTTTAACCTAGCAATCAATCGTCTATTACGCCTAAAGTGGTTGTCGAAATTGTCCTTGATTATGTAGGACCGATCGTTTACCTTTCCTACGATGCACCCGTAGCACCACTCATTCGCATTTTTTTTAAATATAACAAGATCGCCTAATTTTAGCACCGGTAAAGTTTTTGCATTTCTGTTGTAATAATGCTTTTGCTTCTCGCGTTTTTCTTGAATCGCTTGTTGTACGGTATTCTCATCCACGTTGTTGCGGTGAAGCGACGAGCCTGACACTGGCATACCCGTTTTAACTAACCTTCCAAAGAAAAGTTGAGCTGGCGTCAGTTTCATGCTTGCCACCGGAGTTGAGTTATACTCGAGTATTCTGTATAGGTAGTTGGACGAATCATGGGCTTCGTAGCACCGCTTAAGGATGTTTTTCGCTATCGCGACACCTTTTTCCGCTAAACCATTACTTTGTGGGTAACGCGGACTGGAAAATTTCATTTGAATGTTATATTCGTTGGAGAATTTCACAAATTCACGGGAACCGAATGGAGAGTTATCTGACTTTATAACGGTTGGATACCCCAGCTGGTTAAAGTTATGTTTCAATTTTTCAATAATGTGTTGTGAAGTTTTGTTTTGTAGTGGTTCAACAATCAGATAACCTGAGTAAAAATCAATAGCGGACAAAAAATCTCGACCCGCGTATTCGAAAAGGTCTATGGCAACAACTTGAAAAGGATATTGTGGTGGATCTTCTTGAACTAGCTCTTCCTTTTGATTATTTCTCCTAAACTTCTCGCATATATTACAAGACTCAACCAGAACTTTTAGGTGTTCATTCATTTTTGGCCAGTAGTAGTGCATCCTAGCCCTAGCCAGAGTTTTCTCTATACCGAGGTGATTTGCGTGAAGCCAGGTTTTAATCGTGTCTTGTAATTCCGTTGGCACAACCAATCGATGGTCTCGAAAAAGGAGACCGTTTTCAAAATGAAGCTCATTTTTAAATTTATGAAACAACCTACTCAAATCATCCAAAAGATTATAGTTTGGCCAGCCGTTTTCAACCCACCGACATATTTTCAAATATTGCTGATCCCTCTCTATAACCCGCCGATATAAATCATAGTTGGCTTGTGATAGACAAGCTGATTTGATAACCGAATGTATTATCCCCGATAGATCTGCATTTTCGAACGCTTCTGGTAATTGCGCCCTTGACAAGCAGTCAGCAACCAGCATTTGCTTTCCGGGTTTATAAACCACGACCAATTTTGGATATTTTAAAAGGAACATGAACATCCTTTGCAATCTTGCACTCACGTCATCAATATCACGCTTCACCAACGTTTCAAGTGGCTTATGATCACTTTCGATAGTAAACTCCCGCCCGTATAAGAAAAAGTGAAATCTCTGACATGCAAAAACTATGGCTAACAATTCCTTTTCAATCTGTGCCCACTTCTGCTCACTGTTGCTCAGGGTACGAGAGGCAAACGCTACCGGATGCCCATTTTGTATTAATACACATCCAAGACCATTTTTTGATGCATCTGTCTGCACTATCACCGGCTTGTCAGCATCATATACTGTTAGGACAGGGTCAGATGTTATAGTTTGCAACAAACTTTTCATTTCTTGCTCATGTTCATCCCTCCAATCAAATTCAACATCGTTGCGTGTTAAGCTCCGTAGTGCAGCTGAGCGTTGTGACAAATTTGGTATAAATTTAGCTAGATACTTAAATAAACCCAAGAGACGCATTACGTCTTGCTTGTTTCTTGGTTTCTGCATGTTTAAAATTGCTTCTCTATATTTACTATTTGGCCTAACAGTATTCTCAGACAAAATATGACCCATAAATTTTACTTCAGATTTCCGGTATTGAATTTTAGTGGCATTGAGTTTGATTCCGTTTTTCCTTGCTCGATCCATCACAGCCGACAAAATCCGATCGTGCTCCGTTTCGCTTTCCGCCACTATTGCGAGGTCATCAAAATATATGATTACTCCTGATATGTCTCCAAATATTTCTACCATCTTACGCTGGAACATCTCAGGGGCACAGTTGAGACCAAACGGAACACGATTGAACTTAAATCGACCAAATGGGGTCATAAAAGTAGTGAGCTTAGAACTCGAAGCATCCAACTCCATGTGCCAGAACCCACTACTTAAGTCAAGAACTGTGAAAACTCGTTTCTTTGCTAATCGTGAGGTAAAATCATCAATTGTAGGAATGAGAAAATGTTCGCGTTCAATACATGCATTCAAAGGCTTCGGATCGAGACAAATTCGCAGTTTGCCATTAGGTTTCTCTACTATCTGTAAATTATTTACCCACTGTGTTGGATAGTCAACCTCAGAAATTATCCCCTCCTGCACTAACACGTTAAGTTCTTCTTTTAATTTATCAATCAATTGCAAAGGTATACGTTTTTTATAGTGCAGCACAGGTTTTGAGTCATCTTTCAACCTAATTGAAAAGGTGCCAGGAAACTTCCCTATACCCTCGAAAATATCACAATTTTCTTTTACAAAGGCTTCTTTTGTGTTAGGTAAGATGGTCACAGAATTAACGTCCACTCTTGCTATTAACCCAAATCTTTCGCACGCTTCCAGGCCCAGTATCGGCTCGCACATATCATCTACAACAACAAAGCGAGAACACCATACATTTTTTGATTTTTTTTCCATACATTTTAAATTCACAGTGCCAAAAACTTTAACTCTATTCCCATTGTAATCAGAAACTAAAAAGTTATTTTTATTGTTTAATTCCATATTAAGACGTTTAAATGTTTTGACTGGAATACAATTCACATCCGATCCAGTGTCAAGCTTAAATCTAATTGTTTGATTTCCCACTTCGTACTCTTTGTACCAACGCTTCTTCTGATACCCACTTTCGTTTGAATTTATTCTAAAAAAATAGTCTACGTTACTACAACTACTCGCATTTCCACCAATGATTTTAACATTACCTGAACTGGCCCAGTTAATAGAGTGTTGCTGATATTTCAATTTGCTGTTATCCGTTTTCCGATTATCGTCTTGCTTCTTAGAGTTGTTATCCTTTCCATCTACATGTTTTCCTTTGGATTTACAGTAACGTTCAAAATGGCCTTTTCGCCCACATGCCCGACAAATGACATTATTTGCTTTGCATACGCGCAAATGAGTTGATGTAAAATCGTGACCACAGTTGTAACATCGACGAACAACTGCATTAACACTGTCAGCTGATGTTTCCTCTTCAACGACACTATTTACAAGGGGTTGTGCTGTTTTCGTTAGCAGCGCCTTACTGGCAGTTGATGCTTCAAATGCTTTACAAGAGTCGATGATTCGTTGTAACGATTCATTGCTACCCTCCAATAACTTTAACTGCAGCTTCATATCTCGAACTCCGATGATTATACGATCTTTAAGTATGCGTTCTTCATATTTTAATACTTTTCCGCACTCACAAGAGCAGCTACAATTGCACAACTGGAGCTGCTTGCGAAGGTCAGTCTCAAATTCTGAAAACGGTTGACCTTCCTTTTGTACAATGTTGTTTAGCTTGAAGGACTCCAATGTTGGATTACTTTTTGGAATGCAGAATTTATCAAACTCCTTCAAAATATCATCTAATTTTCTGTTGCTGTCAGTGCCGCCTGAGTCACTATTTTCGTTTCCCAATATGCTAGAGGTGGTTCCATCGTTTGGGTAGAGAGTATTATATATTTCTCGGGCCTGACGCCCGGCCAACCACAAAAATGTTGCAATCTTTTTTTCCTCAGCCTCGCTTATTTTATCTGTAGCCAACATGTACATGAGAAATTCGCTTTTCCATGCCGGCCATTCCTTCGAAATATTAGTGCAGTCTAACTCTTTCAGCGCCCGTTCGGTGGCCATATTGAAAAATATCAAACTTTATCTTTGTAATCCTTGTACGTTATGCTGATTTCACCACTTCTGACACCATGTAACAAGTGGTTGTGTTAAGGGCAATGTTGAGTAATTAAATACAACGATTGTAAAGTTTAGTACAATAATTTAATTAGCTCAATTTAACATGTGGTGTTTGCCACGTAGCGTACAAGTCAAGAAATCAGATCTCAAGAGAAATATTTGTGTGTGTATAGGCCAGTTCACATTTGGTGGAAATGCGTTCGATTATTATGGTAATATTGTAAATCGTATATAATATGGTGGTTACATTATTAAACTATTATAATGTGGGGTTCACATAATCAAACTATTATTACACTAGTCGCCAGCAAAACAAGGGTAGCTCCACTTAAACTGACTTCGATACCTCGCCTAGAATTAAAATCTGCACTTTTGATATCACGCCTCGCCAAACACGTTATCGAATCACATTCTATACATATTGACTGCTCCGTATATTGGTCAGACTCACGAACTGTATTGGCCTGGCTGCATGCTGACCATCGTCGCTATAAACAGTTTGTGGCTTTCCGAGTCAGTGAGATTTTGGAACTGACTGACGTCAGCCAATGGCGTTGGATACCAACGGCAGAAAACGTGGCTGATGAAGCTACCAAATGGCAAGCGATCCAGAATTTTCTAACGACAGTCGATGGTTTAAGGGGCCGTCTTTTCTGTACCTTCCCCGCACCGAATGGCCCTTACCTGTACAAAAAGCTAATTTTTCGACAGAGGAACTTCGACCACAGTTTGCTGGCGTGCACAGTTTACCTGCCGAAAATTTTATTGGGCCTAAACCAGAGAACTTTTCGTTTTGGAACCGTCTTAATAAATCAACTGCTATAACCTTTTATTGCGCTCGCATTTGGTTGAAAGTGGTACGTAGTAATCCGCCCGCATATGGTATGCCAAGCAGCGACGATTTCTGTAAGGCGGAAAGTTATCTGTGGAAAAAAGCCTAGCTTGATGTTTTCAAAGAAGAAATAGCTTCGCTATCAACTGGGAAGATCATTTGCAAAACCAGCGATATATACAAATTATCACCCTATTTAGACGGCTACGGTGTTTTGCGAGTAGATGGGCGTCCAGTTTTACTGCCACACAGTCACCATATTACACGATTTTCACATTAAATATCATCACTGTAACATGGAAACCGTTGTCAACGAAATACGCCAAAAATATTGGATACCAAAGCTTCGCATTGCAACCAATACGGTTCGTCGACATTGCCAAATATGTAAAAATAGAACCGTTGAACCACAACCACCTAGAATGGCATGTTTGCCTCTAGCTCGTACGGCGCATTTGTGCCGTCCGTTTTCCTATGTAGGCGTTGATTATTTTGGGCCTCTTCTTGTGGCAGTTAAGAGAAGCACGGAGAAAAGGTATGGCGTACTGTTCACCTGCTTGTCAACCAGAGCAGTACATCTGGAAATAGCTTATTCACTGTCCACTGACTCTTGTATATTAGCCGTACGAAATTTTATAGCGCGCAGAGGGAGTCCCTTGGAGATATGGAGTGAGAATGGCACAAATTTAAAGGGTGCTGAAAGATAAATGAGATCCGAGTTTAAGCTGCTGGATCAGAATCTCCCGATAAAAACCTTTACTTCCGCTTCATCTGAGTGGCATTTTATACCACCCGCATCCCCACATATGGGAGGAGCTTGGGAGCGGCTTGTTCGCTCTGTAAAATCAATACTTCAACGGATTTTGGCCACTAGCAGACCGAACGATGAACTTTTACGCGCTACATTTATGGAAGTGGAGATGACGATCAACTCTCGTCCCTTGACTTATATCCCCATTGAGCATGACGGTGAAGAGGCACTTACTCCTAACCATTTTTTACTAGGTAGCTCCAGTGGTATGAAGCCGTTGGCAGAACCAGTCTCGGAGGGTATCTTGATGCGTCGTGGCTGGCGAACATCGCAACAACTGGCTGATGCTTTTTGGCGCCGTTGGGTAACCGAATATTTGCCAACCATCACCAGAAGAACTAAATGGTTTGCCGATGTAAAAGGCATAGAAGTCGGAGATATTGCCTATCTAGTCGATCCAAATTATCCAAGAGACTGTTGGGAGTGATTACCGTGCGAAAAGGTAAGGACGGAAGAGTGAGAAGCGCGACACTACAGACTGCATCTGGAATTTATGAAAGACCTGCTACCAAAATCGCTGTTATGGATCTGAATGACACGGTACAACCTGATGGACAGGCTATACCGGGGGGGAGTGTTGCGAATAATCTGGCAATACGGTCGACATAAATCCCACAACTACAATATAAATCCCACTGTTCCTCGCATCAGGAATATGCATACGTGTCGTTCGCTGAATGGCTGATTAAATCAGGTGATCGAATATGTGAAGAATTTTGGTATACGAAAGCTTTGCGATGGTAGATGAACTCAGTACGTAAACAATAGCAGAAAGTTACAATTTATACGATTAAATTTTTTAATCCTTGTAATATTAATTGAAATAAATATTGGATTGCAAAAAATGTTCGAGTTTGTTTTTAACAATTGTGGATCAACTTTTTTATTTGTGGTCCAACAAAAATACCTTCCTTTATCTTGGCTTGAGAAATATCTGGAAAAATTGTTTTCAAATAGTCGAAAGCTTCGCCTTCTTTGTCCAAAGCCTTAACAAAGTTTTTAATGAGACCGAGCTTGATGTGTAAGGGTGGAAGTATGATTTTCTCTTTCTTGACAAGAGGGGTGTGTTTTATGTTATCCACACCAACGGTAAACTCGACTCTTTCCGACCAATCCTTTCTGACGTAGTGGTCCTTGCGAGCTCGGCTATCCCACTTGCAGAGGAAGCAGCAGTGCTTGGTGTAGCCACTTTGTAGACCGCATAGCATTGCAACGACTTTGAGATCAGAACATATTTTCCCATCATGCTCTTCATATTTGATAAATTTGAGAATTTTTTGCATTTCCTCGTAGGTTTCCTTTGTATTTACTGCATGTGCGATCGGGATAGAAGGCTTTTTGTTACCAATATGCAATAATACAGCTTTCAAACTCAGTTTATTGCTGTCTATGAACAATCGCCACTCTTTTGAATCATATGTTTGACCAAACTCTTTGAATAAACCAGGAATGTCGTTGCAGTAGCATATACTGTCTTTCTTGGTATAGTGTTTGGAAAATGGTTCGTGACGAGTTCTACAATATATCACCTTAACATCGGATGACACAAATTTAAATTGTTGCATACGGGAAGTGTGGATCTCTGCCTTTTCCTTGGATAGTTCCAAATCTCTTATCCAATCATTAAGTTGTGCTTGTGAGAGAACGTTTCTCTCGTTTCCCACGCGAAATTCAGTACAACTTGATTCCCCGCACTCAGATATTACTGTTGACAATGGAACTGGATCCGCAACTGTCGTTGAATGTAGTACTGGTAATGTCACTGATGGTACGCTGGCATAAGTTACTCTTCTTGATCTTCCAACGCCAAGCACTTTCGTTTGACAAATATAACACTCCATTGAATGGCAAGTAGGTTCTCTCCACACTGAACCAAAAAAGTTCATGTATCCAATGAAAAAGTACATAGATTTTAAGAATTGTTCGTTAAAACCTCTCCAAAGAACTTTTTCGTAGAAATTTACGAACATTTCCTAGAATATAAGCACTTTTTCGTAAAATATGTAAACAAATCCACAGAAAGCATGTATTCATTCATAAATTGTAAGAAAATTTTCTTAGATTCTATGAATTTTTTCTTATATTTTAAGAAAAACCAGCGCGAACTTCTATGAAACTTTGTTCGTAAAAAACATGTACGTTTTTGGTTCAGTGCATATCATTGGTGTAGCAAATTTTATTTGTTGTCCTGATTTCGACTGAATCAATTCTACTCGACACGATGTACACAAAGTGTTCGGTGTCCATGGGTTTTCAGCATTTTTAGGCTCAATGCCAAAATACTTGGAGTATAAAGTTTTGATACGATCTGAGAACACTCGTCGTAGCCTTATGATAGTATATTGGCCACACATGAAACAGAACATATCTGGATCGTTATCACACTCAAATTCTCGCGTCCTTTTACTCGTTTTATTTTTTTTTAATAAATCACGGTTTTGAAATTCGACTTATGAACTGTACTATCTCCGGCGAGCCTTGCAGATGTTTTGAAGTTTCAAGGCGCCTTAACTCATATTTATACTCGGAACAAAAATAAAATTGAAAAAATCAAATCTTACCTAGACAGAAAGGTTCCTTTTTATACGAAGCCGGGAAAAGAAAATATTACCTGCTTTAGATGTCGGCTTTAAAAATTTTCTTATAATTTTGAAAATCTACCTGCATACTTACGCATAAGTGACGGAAATACATGTTTATAACTGCATGCCTACAGCACTTTCGAACCCAACCACTCTTCCTTTCGAAGCAACCACTCTACCTACTATAAAACAATTCGAGTATTAAAAGTACTATTTGATTTATTTAAAGAAAAAGTATTATCATTGTTATGGTGTTATTCGTTTATCCGGATAATATCCCATTTGCACTTTATACCTTTAAAATATGTATGTATACATCACACATTGAAGTTGCGCAACCTGGGTATTTTTACTTGATCGTTTATAACTTACGTAGTTTTGCATCGATTTTCTTCGATGATAGCTTATCTTTTTTTCTAATAAAACAGAGCTCTACGTAAAGAAAAAATATCTAGAAAAAAAGTTGTGGTTTTCGAATGCTGCCCACGCAATGAGTAATTTTTTTCATATTTTTTCATAAAAAAAACAAAAATATGAAATGACAAGCTAATATCTCGAAAACTATCTGGTTGAGCAAAAAACAATGTATGATGCATTTATAGCAAATTTTATCGTTTTTCCGATTCTGTAAACTTTTTTCAATTGCTTGACCCGTTCGTGAGATATACGCAATTAAAGGGCGCCATCTTTTTGGTTTTTTCGAATAACGGTAAATTGCAAATATCTTAAAAACGGTACCATAGAATCAAAAATGAACTCAATTTTCGAAATCAGGGGGTGATTTTACATACGAATTTCAAAACGGCATTTCTGGTAAAGCGAAAAAGTTGAAATTCGTGGTCCAGTGTTATCAAGGTTGTTTTTTTCACCTTTTTTGTAGACAGGCGTTACCAATTGGATTTTGAGGCAATTTGGGTACAGCCTAGAATCAATTATTGAATTAAACACATTGCAGATTATTTGAGACAAATCATTGCGAGAATTTTTAAGAACAACACTCGACACACCGTCCCAACTACACGATTTTTTGTTATTAAGGGAGGCCATAACAAGGTCAACTTCAGGTAACAGACACCTTCTAAAGGAAAATAGTTGGGTAGTCTCAAAATTCAAAGAAGGAAAAAAATGTATATCATCCCAAGGAAAAGTAATGAAAGACTGGGCTAATGTCTCACCTACAGAACAAAAATGGTCATTAAATTTGTTAGTAATGATAGAGTTGGCGAGTAAAACGTTATTCTCATAAAAGGGGTATATCTTCTTTGGCTGTTCTCTTACCAGGGAGTTAATACTTCTCCAGATTTTTTTAGGATCACCCGAACACTTTTGTATTTCATTACTGAGGTAAGAAGATCGTTTTTCTTTAAGTATAGGTTTTAACAATTTAGTAAGTCTTTTGAAGTTTTCTAGATATAAAAGGTTGGATTTGTTTTTCTTGTATTTATACCAATATGCATTTTTAATCCCAATAAGCTTAGCTAAATTGTCATCCACCCACGGGCAAGCTTTTTTTTACTATTGAATGCGATTTGTTTTAAATGGCTATTTCTTTCTACAACAGTTCAGAGGGTATTCAAAAGAGAATCACAATCAGAGAAATTAGAATCCAGGGAAGAAACATATTCGTGTATCTCACACTTTATTGCTGGGTAATTGACACTCTTTATGGTTACTTCATAGTTATTATCAGAAACAGCAATATCAGAAAACGATAAAAAACTACGGAGTGATCGCTAAAGAAAGAAAGAAAAAATGGCGGCGATATACCAACAGGTCATCATAACCTCTAACGAGATTTTTAGCCGAGCTTCTCTTTCCAACTTGTGGTGTGTTGCTTTTGAGTTTTTCCTACAAGTTGGCGGGACCTACAGTTTTTTGCCGACTCCGAACGGCACTTGCACAGCAAATGAATTTTTTGCTGAGAAGCTTCTCATGGCAGAAATACACCCGGACAGTTTGCCAAACTACTGCCGAGGGGCGACCCCGTTTAGAAAAATTTCTTTTTCTAAATAATTTTGGATGTTACTTTTGCCGGGCATCGAACCGACACGACTTGGTGTAGAAGGCCGAACACTTAACCGCTACACCACGGCGGCCGCCCTCAGTTTTGTAAATTCGACAGCTGGTAAATTTTTGTTTCGACTTTTGTGTTATTTCATTTCTCGTCTATTTTCTTTTACACATTTTGTTTTGATTAGACAATAACATATTTATATCGAAATTACCGAAACCCTGAAAGAAAACGGCATCCATCTTTTTTCTTGCATTTATAACGAGTGACGGCTCTTGTTGATGTATTCTCTTTGGCTAAAGTCACATTTGATGGTACCAATTTTTGTAGGTGTTCGACTGTTTGAGATCTATGTGATCTATGCAGCTACCACTTGATGGTCTCGTAATGCTTGAAAGCAAAAAGTTATTAAAACTTAAACACAAATTTGAAAATTTCTTTGAAATCATTGAATTTTCTAGAAGATTTATATTCGAGTCACCTAGGAACATAGATGGAGCATTACTAAGGTGAGCGAACTTAAGGCGCAAGAACTCAATAAAAACATCAATATTACATTGAGGTGATCGATAGTACCCTACTAGAATTAAGTTGAATTCAAGAAGCCTTAAACCAATGAACTCAGCACAATGAGAAGTCTCATTAAATAAAACAGAAAAGGCAACTTTATCGCTTATATATACACTAGCACCTCCATAGCTGTCAGGTCTGCAGCAATGAACAGCCGTGTAGCCAGGAAGGTGATACAGATTAACCAATCTACTTTCAAACCAAGTTTCTTGCACAATCACAATTTTTGGTAGTTCTTTAAAGGCAGCAATAAACTCTTTGAAAATGTAAAATTTGTTGAATGAGCTTATACTTCGAGCATTTATAGAAATTATACTTAAATTATCAAAACTGATGTTAGACGAATTAAAATCTTCTAAACTATAAAAATGCATTATTAACTGATATTAATTAAATTAAAGTTTAGGAGATCGACGATTTCTTATAGTTGTTTACTCATCAGACTATCAACAGCATCTTTATCAGTTATCCGCTGTGGTTTATCATTAGGCGTAAGTTTTGCATATATTTTACCCCAAAGAGAGTAGACTGATGTGTAGCCAACTTTGCGCAATTCAGCGGCATATTGAAGCAGCTCCAGCGTGCGTCTGGGTAGGGCTTCACGAATTGAGACTTGCTGAAATTTTTTTGATTGCTTTAAATTTTTTTTGTTTCTGAGAAGCTGTTCTCTCATATTGGAGTTGACTAAAGTAACTCTTAAAATCGACTTTTCATAGCTTGTCCCATCTTTACCGTTGACAGTGTAGCTCCTCAACTTCGTTATTGCAGAAATATCCTGTTTAGCAAGGTTCACATTAATCTCCGATGCCACCAACACTATTGCTTCGGTAGGATCAGTAACAAGTAACTGATTTTCAGCTGACCCAATCAGATCATTCCTCAACCTATCTTTCTCGTTAATAGACATCTCCTACTCCAGATGATCAACTTTCGCTTTAAGCAGAGAGTTCTCCTTTTCAAGATATGAGTACTTTTTATCATATTGACTTAAGATCTGTTTGATCTCGTCGTATTGATTAGTTATATAGTCGACAGAAGTTTTCAGTTCCTTGATCTCATTTAAGATCTCTTTCAGCATCAGATCGCCACCAGAATTTGAGGTTAGGAAGCTTGAAGCTACAATTTGCAGGTTTGACAAAAACTTAGGATCACATTTGCTGCAAACAAATTCATTGCCTGGCTTAGATATGTATTTAAGTTGTTTACTTGACAACTTAGAGCACTTATTATGCACCCAATTGTCGCACTTGTCGCAACAAACAGCATCCTCCGAGCAATGGCTGTTGCACACAACAGAAGGAAATTTAGCAGCTGAGTTTCCTTTTGTCTTTGCCATTTTAGCAGTCTCGGCCAATAAAGCAATAGATTTTAACAATTTTTTTTAACAATTTAAAGGTTGTTTTACGAACAAAATTCAGTAAATTTCAATTTTTTATTTTTAATGTTAATTTATCGACAATTACACGTGTTATCACAACCAGTGTTGCCAGCCTTTGCAATGTCCTTGTTATCTTTACAATGTCCTAGTTATCCCTTTCAATGTCCTTGTTATCCTCTTCAATGTCCTTGTATTTATTTAACAATACCTCTTCTGACACCAATTGTGGCGAATTCGATGATTCCTTGATTATTTTCCCTGAGTTCGATCACTGTACGTTAAATAAAACACTCCGATTCTGCTTAATAAGTAGTACGCTCATCTCCCAACTCTAGCGTATTTCCATCACTAGCGTCACTACCACAACTACAGCTGTTTAGATACATGACGTGGCACAAAGAGGAGACGATAGATAAACGTTTCGAGAACGCTGTTGCACGAATAAACCAGAAATGTGTAGACATTTCTAGGTTGTAAAGCTGCTGCCTGCTAGGGTATATAAACCGCGCAAAGACAACGCACATCAATCAGTTTATTTTGAAGTGTTGTACAGTGAAGTACTGAACAGTGAATTAACCCGCGATATTGTACTACGGTTTTTAGTAGTAAATAAATCGTACTGTGGTGATCGAACTCAGGGAAAATAATCGAGGATTCATCGAATTCGTCACAATTGGTGTCAGAAGCGGTATTGTTAAATAAATACAGGATAACAAGGACATTGTAAAGTCAACAATGATATTGCAAGGATAACAAGGACATTGTAAAGGTAACAAGGACATTGCAAGGATATGGCAAAGTTTAATGAATTGAAGATCCAGCAACTCAAAAACGAGTTGGAGAAACGTGGATTGGTAACAACAGGCAATAAGCCAGAGCTACAATCACGTCTACGCGAGGCTATGGAAGCGGAAGGAATCAACTTTGACGATCATGTTTTTCAACTTTCGGAAAAGGGAGCGACGAAAATAGAAGAGCAAAAGGACTCTACGGATTCAGTGGCAATGTGGACACAAACTCTTTATTGGCTGCCTTGGCTCAGATGTCAAACAACATAACATCAAGCATGTCATCTCAGTTGGAAGAACAGAAGACACACATGGCATCTCAGTTGGAGGAACAGAAGACACACATGACATCTGTGTTGGAACAACAAGAGACACGCATGGCATCAAAGTTGGAGGAACAGAAGACACACATGGCATCTCAGTTGGAAGAACAGAAAACTTGCATGACATCTCGACTGGAACAGGTGTCATCACAGATCTCCGCTCAAATGGAGGAACAGCGGTCATTTATCACTTCGCAGTTGGAAGCACAAGATGCAAAGATTGCAGAGCTCCAATATAAAATGGACGCTGAAGTCAATGCGCTGAGAGGACGTATCCAAGAGTTTTAGCTGAATCGTCCAGCTGTTTCAACAAGCACAGCCAAGGTAAAAACCCCATTCTTTGACGGTTCTGTTGCTTTCCAGGTATTTAAGCTACAATTTGGGAAGACAGCAGCTGTGAACAACTGGGGCGCTGAGGACAAAGTCGCTACTTTATTTGTGGCATTTAAAGGACCTGCAGCCGAAATCTTACAGACTATTCCAGACGCTGAAAGAAACAACTATGAAACGTTGATGGGAGCCGTTGAAAGTCGTTACGGCAGCAAGCATAAAAGGCAGATACATCAAATAGAGCTACAGAATCGCTTCCAGAAGGCTAACGAAACATTACAGGAGTTTGCATCGGACATCGAGAGGTTGGCTCATCTAGCAAACGCAGACGCACCAGTGGAATACATCGAGAGGGTGAAAATCCAAAGTTTCATAAATGGAATACGTGATGTGGAGACGAAGCGGGCCACCTATGCAAATTCAAAGAGATCATTTGCGGAGACGGTATCACATGCTCTAACTTAAGAAACAGCATCACTTTTGTCCAAACCAGCGTACAAAGCTCATCGTGTGGAAGTAGAACGACCAGAATGGGTGGACGCAATCCTAGAAGCAATAAACGGAAAGCAACAGAAAAATTAAGCAGCCATTAAATGCTTCAAGTGCGGAAAATCTGGTCATATTGCACGTTATTGTGGGTCTGGATCTAGCTCCTATAATTCCAGTAATGCAAGCGGACGTAAGCGCAAGGCTGAAGGAGATGAGCAAGTCTCCCAATCCAACCAACCGTTAAACTAAAGAGAGTCAGCCGCAAGGGGCGTAGGCTGGCTCCCGCAATTGGATGCCCCATAATATCTGTCTCACAGATCGGAAGGAAGTCGAGTAATGTTGCTGTTGGAGGACTCGTGGACGGAAAGGAGCGTTTAATGACTGTTGATACGGGCGCATCTCATTCCATCATTCGATCTGATTTAGTCAACAAAGTAGTGAGGCCATTACATGGAGCAAAGTTGCGAACGGAGACTGGTGAGGACACCCAAGTCTAAGGAGAAGTAACATGTGAAGTCGCAATTGGGAATGTCACCGTACAATTTTATAGTGGCAGATATTGTTGATGAGATCATAGTTGGTGTGGATTTCTTAAGCAACCAAGGCATCAAGATCGACATGCAAAACAGGACTATGAGCTATTAGAATATGGATGTGCCACTCAATTTTGGTTACGAGAACAAGTACATCAGTAAGCGGGTACTCGTGGAAGATAGTCAACAAATTCCACCGAAATCGGAGGCAGTCGTTTGGGCAAGGATTGATGGAGATTATGGGACAAACAAATTGTGGGTTGTCGAGGTAGCAAACAAATCAAAGACGGATATACTAGTAGGAAAAACACTGGCTATGACAAAACAAGATGGACGTATACCGGATATACTAGTAGGAAAAACACTGGCTATGACAAAACAAGATGGACGTATACCGGTAAGAGTACTAAATGAGTTTCGATCGCCAATCAAGCTTTCCAAAGGAGCTATATTGGGACAATGTCAGAAGGTGGAGGTGGTTATAAATTGTGAACAGCTCCAGGAAAATGTCTCTATCAGCAACATTAATCTATTAGATGATATCACGGCGTGGACGCAAGATCTCGAAGAAGACCACCAGAGTAAGGCAAAACAACTTCTACTAAAGTACTCTACCATATTTGGCAAGGATGGCTCCAAACCAGGTCGGACCAATGTAGTGAAGCATCACATTGATACCGGTGACGCAAGACCAATCCGCCAAGCTCCTCGAAGTGTTTCATTGGCCAAACGCCAAGTGGTAAGAGAAATTATACAAGAAATGAGTGACAGCGGCGTGATCGAACCATCAGCTAGTCCATGGAGCTCACCGGTAGTGCTAGTGAAGAAAAAGGATGGAAAAATGCGGTTCTGTGTGGACTACCGGAAGTTGAACGACGTAACGAAAAAGGACAGCTATCCATTACCCAGAACTGACGATACTCTGGACTCACTGTCTGGTACGAAATGGTTCTCAACATTGGACTTGAAAAGCGGCTATTGGCAAGTAGAGGTTAAAGATGAGGATAAGGAAAGGACCGCCTTCAGCATTGGAGAAGGGCTGTGGCAATTTACGGTAATGCCCTTTGGACTATGTAACGCTCCAGCTACTTTTGAGAGACTCATGTATCAAGTATTGAAAGGACTGCATTGGAAAACATGTTTGGTGTACCTGGATGACATCATCGTGCTGGGAAAAAGTTTTGAGGAACACCTTAATAACTTGGAGGAAGTTTTCCAAAGGATAGCTGGCGCCGGTCTGAAATTAAGACCCAAAAAGTGTGCATTGTTCAAGAAGGAAGTAAGTTACTTGGGTCACAAGGTTACTACGGAGGGAATTTGCACTGCTAAAGAGAAGATCGAAGCAGTAAAGGATTGGCCAAGACCGAAAAATTTACATGAGCTACGAAGTTTCCTCGGACTGTGCACGTATTATCGTCGATTTGTACCGAATTTCGCCAGCGTAGCCAGTAGCCTTCATGAGTTGACCAGGAAGAATATGTCATTTGATTGGAAGAAGGAACATGAAGTGGCTTTCCAAACCTTGAAGGAACGGCTGTGCACTGCCCCAATGTTAGCGTATACAATCCCAGGCTCAACATTTATTTTGGATACAGACGCGAGCGGTTACGCGATTGGAGGAGTTTTGTCACAGATTGTCGATGGGCAGGAGAAGGTAGTGGCGGACTATAGCCGCGCAATTGGGAAGCCCGAAAGGAACTATTGTGTAACACGGAGAGAACTACTGGCATTGGTGGAGCGAACCAAGCATTTCCACAAGTATCTCTATGGACAGCGATTCCAGGTCAGGACAGACCATGCAGCCTTGAAATGGCTCTTGCAGTTCCGTAATCCGGAAGGTCAATTGGCACGGTGGATAGAGCGACTACAAAGTTATGACTTTTCCACAGTGCATCGCAAAGGCAGCAACCACGGCAATGCTGATGCAATGTCCCGGCGACCATGTAACCTAGAATGCAAGCATTGTTCGAAAACTGAGGCCAAGGAAGATGTTATAGATGTGTGGCTGATGACTATAACATCTAGGGACGAATGGAACATGGATAAACTAAGGAAGCATCAGCTAGAGGACCCAGATCTGGTACGTGTGATGCAAGGAATCGAGCAAAACGAACGACCAACAAGAGAGGAGATGTCAGCAGAGAGTCCTGTTGCCAAGTCATATTGGGCACAGTGGAACAGTCTGAAATTGGTATCCGGTTGCTTACATAGAGTATGGGAAAGCGAAGATGGTCAATGTGCTCGGAAGCTGGTAGTTGTCCCAAGGAAGAAAATCTCTGATGTTTTGAATGAGCTACATAATGGTCCAAGTGGAGGTAATCTCGGAGTCACGAAAACGTTGGAGAAAGTCAAGCAGAGATTCTATTGGGTTGGTTGCCGGCAGTCGATCGCGGAGTGGATGTGCATCAAAGCAAAGGGTCCGAAGTCGAGAAGCCATGGACAGATGAAGCAGTACAACCCAGGTGCACCGTTTGAGAGGATTGTCATGGATGTAGCTGGTCCATTTCCTACTAGCAAACTCGGGAACAAGTACGTATTAGTTATTGTGGACTATTTCAGCAAATGGCCAGAAGTTTACCCGATTCCAAATCAAGAGGCAGAAACCATTGCAGAGGTGTTCACTAACAGTTGGATAGCAAGGTTTGGTGTACCGATGGAGTTACATTCTGACCTAGGCAGGAATTTCGAATCAGTCGTACTCCAAGAAATGTGCAAGATATTGGGTATTCGGAAAACTCGTACAACTGCATTGCATCCTCAGTCAGATGGCATGGTGGAACGTTTCAATCGAACCTTGGAAGAGCACATGAGGAAAGTAGTGGATAAGTAACAGAAAGATTGGGATACGCACATCTCCTTGTTCCTGATGGCATATTGCTCGGCAATACATGAAACAACGGGTCAGACTCCGGCAAAAGTAATTTTTGGGACTGATCTGCGGTTGCCAGCTGACTTGAAGTTTGGGATAAATGCTGATGAAGGAATAAATGCCAGGAAATCCACTAGCAACTTGGAAGAAGAAATGAGAGAAATGCACGACCTTGTAAGACAACGGACGAAGATCATGAGTGATAAGATGAAAGCCAGATACGACAAAGCCATCAACTCGAAAGGTTTTAAAGAAGGAGATTTAGTGCTTTTATACAACCCACAACGAAGGAAGGGTGTAAAAGTAGGTCGCCTCCCAGTTGGTGCACCCTGGGTAACGCTAAATGACCTACATAGCCTACACGGCTAGTTTCTCGTATTGCCGGTTCTACGAGAACGGTACCAGTACTTGTGCTGTACCCATCGTGCCGAATCGACCCGGGCCGTTTTCTTATATCAACCCGGCTGCCGGCAGTCGATCGCGGAGTGGATGTGCATCAAAGCAAAGGGTCCGAAGTCGAGAAGCCATGGACAGATGAAGCAGTACAACACAGGTGCACCGTTTGAGAGGATTGTCATGGATGTAGCTGGTCCATTTCCTACTAGCAAACTCGGGAACAAGTACGTATTAGTTATTGTGGACTATTTCAGCAAATGGCCAGAAGTTTACCCGATTCCAAATCAAGAGGCAGAAACCATTGCAGAGGTGTTCACTAACAGTTGGATAGCAAGGTTTGGTGTACCGATGGAGTTACATTCTGACCTAGGCAGGAATTTCGAATCAGTCGTACTCCAAGAAATGTGCAAGATATTGGGTATTCGGAAAACTCGAACAACTGCATTGCATCCTCAGTCAGATGGCATGGTGGAACGTTTCAATCGAACCTTGGAAGAGCACATGAGGAAAGTAGTGGATAAGTTCCAGAAAGATTGGGATACGCACATCTCCTTGTTCCTGATGGCATATTGCTCGGCAATACATGAAACAACGGGTCAGACTCCGGCAAAAGTAATTTTTGGGACTGATCTGCGGTTGCCAGCTGACTTGAAGTTTGGGATAAATGCTGATGAAGGACTAAATGCCAGGAAATCCACTAGCATCTTGGAAGAAGAAATGAGAGAAATACACGACCTTGTAAGACAACGGACGAAGATCATGAGTGATAAGATGAAAGCCAGATACGACAAAGCCATCAACTCGGAAGGTTTTAAAGAAGGAGATTTAGTGCTTTTATACAACCCACAACGAAGGAAGGGTGTAAAAGTAGGTCGCCTCCCAGTTGGTGCACCCTGGGTAACGCTAAATGACCTACATAGCCTACACGGCTAGTTTCTCGTATTGCCGGTTCTACGAGAACGGTACCAGTACTTGTGCTGTACCCATCGTGCCGAATCGACCCGGGCCGTTTTCTTATATCAACCCGGCCAAGAAAAATACACTGGGGGTGACCCTGTCTGACATTTAGGCAGGGCTACACCTCCCTACATCAACAAGGGGTTTGTCCCCAAAACTGCAATGTAACAGGGAAGGCCCATATAAAGTAATAAAGCGGATAAATGATGTTGTCTACCGCATACAAACTGTTGGAAGACCACGAAATAAAATGAAGGTGGTTTACCTGGAGAGGCTAGCAACGTTTGGATCGGGAAATGTGTCTGATCGGGACGATCAGACTTAGGTGGAGCGCAGTGTGGCGAATGTTCTCAAGAATCGCTCATCTCCCAACTCTAGCGTATTTCCATCACTAGCGTCACTACCACAACTACAGCTGTTTAGATACATGACGTGAGAGCGAGAGAAGGAGAGGCAGCTCGCATGTTTGCGAATGTGGCACAAAGAGGAGACGATAGATAAACGTTTCGAGAACACTGTTGCACGAATAAGCCAGAAATGTGTAGACATTTCTAGGTTGTGAAGCTGCTGTCTGCTAGGGTATATAAACCGCGCAAAGACAACGCACATCAATCAGCTTATTTTGAAGTGTTGTACAGTGAAGTACTGAACAGTGAATTAACCCGCGATATTGTACTACGGTTTTTAGTAGTACATAAATTCGTATTAAGCAGAATCTGAGTGTTTTATTTAACGTACAGTGATCGAACTCAGGGAAAATAATCAAGGATTCATCGAATTCGTCACAATATTATACCAAAGAGAATATATCAATATATTCTCTTTGATTATACTGTGGCGAATGTTCTCAAGAATCGCTCATATTTCCATCATTAGCGTCACTACCACAACTATAGCTGTGAGCGCGAGAGGCAGGTTTGCGAATGTGGCACAAAGAGGAGATGACGATAGATAAACGTTTCGAGAACACGGTTGCGCGATTAAACCAGAAATGTGTAGATATTTCTAGGTTGTGAAGCTGCTGTCTGCTAGGGTATATAAACCGCGCAAAGACAACGCAAATCAATCAGTTTATTTTGAAGTGTTTTACAGTGAAGTACTGAACAGTAAATTAACCCGCGATATTGTACTACGGTTTTTAGTACCCTCGTGAAGGGTGGATACCTTGCCGCGGTACGAGGGCTTAAGTCGATAGCCACAGGGCTACGCTGCCCTTGTGATCATAGCTCCGTACGGCACTTCATCACGAGAGCAGCCTAGCCTCTCTGGCGCGACGACAAAGATCTTCCCCCTCCCAATCCAGGGTGTTATGCGAAACCGTACCCATTGGACGTTTGCAGCCGGGAGGCAAATCGTGGCTGTATTTGAACGGAGCCTCTCTGATACCGCGGCGGACGACACATTTTCCCCTACTCTTCCCTTGACCCTAAGCTGGCCGTGTCCGGCGATGGGTCGTACGAACAAGATGAACTCAAATTATCCAAATAAAAACGATAAACCTAAAAAACAAACAACGCCAAATTTCACTCCTCAGCAAAGGAGAGCTATGGAGGAACAGGCGAGAAAGCAACAACAACGCCGGAGGACAACCTCCGTTCCACAATCAAGGGGGGGATCGACAGCGATGGCAACTACGAGTCGGTCAACTAACCCTCTATCGACTAAGATTGACTTGATGGGAGCTAGCACCAGTGCGGTTGCCAACGCAACTAAGCGGACAACGGCAGATGCTAAACTCCCATCAACCGCTGATATGAAAACCAGTATCTTTACGTCTGTGGCAGCGGTCTCACGACCTGGCCTCGGAGTTTCGAAGGAGAAGGAAGCTGCAACTGAGATTTCGGCAAGGAGAGCGACCGCGATGGCAACTACGGGTCCGCACTCCCAGGAGACATCTCCCCGCCGCTTCACATACCACGAGAAAAGATTGGCTGCAAAGATCCTGAAGAGGTATGAAGGGGTACCGCAGGAATCGCTGTCGCCGAATTCCAGTAAATCGGTAGAGCTAGCGAAAGCTGTGATACCGGATTTCCAAAATTCTTACATGCCAAAGAGGTTAAAAGTTAACCCTTTCAAGCGCCAGAGATCGGACCTGGAGTTGAATCCCCCTCCCAATATACCCCTGGAGCGGGCAAACTAAGCTTTGCTGAGGTAACCAAGGACAGGATCCTTATAGGCGTCCTTGACCGAGGCAATGACCGCCTGGCCATCCCTAAGGACCGGTGGCGTTACGTGCGTTTCCGGGTAGTTCGGCGCGAGTAACGGATGCGGGTTGGCACCAGGGTCAGATTAAATTACTCGCATGCGAGGATGCAAAAACCGTAGCACTGTACAAGGCAGCAGCTGCTAAGCTGGGTGAAGTCTACAAGGGCGCAAAGATAGAGGTCGTCGACTGGAAGGACATTCCAGCTCGTCCAAGGGCAAGGGCGTGGATTCCGGCCATCCCTGACGAACCTGAGAGAATTCTCGGGATGCTACGGCTAATGAATCCGTCCCTGCCAACGCATGACTGGAGTGTCAATCTGGTCGGGGATGCGGTAGGGCCCGACAGACAGGTGGTGTTCACCATGAATAAAGAGTCAATCGAGCCCCTCAAAAGGTGCAATGGCCTAGTACACTACAGCGTAGGCCAGATCGTTATCCACGTATATCGTGGTGATGCTCAGCGCGCTGCCTTCTCGGCTGCTCCGGGGGAACCGGAAAACGAATTACCAGAAGAGGAAGCGGAGGATTCCGATGCGGAAAGCATGTTATCCGCCACGTCCCTTGGCGATAGTGCTGTGAACAACTCGGAGATGGAGGACAGCCTACAGGACGAGGAAGCCCTCGACGTCACGGTGGTAGCAGCCAACGCTGAGCGATTAACATCTAACGCTACAGACAGCAAGACTCCTGCAACGCCATATCGGGCAGTTAATCGGAACAACTCGTCGTTGATAGGTAACCTCCGGGATGGGGCAAACCTCGACGATATGGGGACGGCAGGGAAGTCTGTGCGCTCTCATGTTGGTGGTGCTTCAGATTAATCTGCACAAATCTAAAGTAGCTTCGGCTGCTTTAAGTAGTCGTCTTTCTAAAGGCGACGTGGATGTAGTCCTCATCCAAGAACCCTGGGTCAATAGCTCGAGAATCTGCGGATTGGGGACTAAGGGCTTCAAGCTCATTCGAGCCAGCGAGGGGAGCAAAGTCAGAACGTGTATTTTGGTCAAGTCTGAGTTGAACTCCTTTCTCCTACCTAACTACACCAATGGTGATATTACCGCTATCAGTCTAACGGTCGACAGCACCCGCCTGACGGTGGCGTCGGTCTATATGCCCTACGACGCCGAAGAACCCCCACCACAAATGGAGGTGAAAGACCTGGTGTCAAATTTCTGCACGGGTAATCTTATTATTGGAGCGGACGCTAATGCTCACCATGTCCAATGGGGGAGCTCCGACATCAATGCCAGGGGCGAGTCTCTGTTTGATTACCTCTTAACAACCAACCTGGTGATTTGCAACGTGGGTAATGAGCCTACTTTTATCACTAAGACCCGCAGGGAGGTCATAGACCTCACTCTCTGTAGTGAAGGCGCTTATGAGTGGGTCAGAAAATGGCGGGTTCTGGAAGAACATTCTTTCTCCGACCACCGTTACCTAGAAATGGTTTTAGACTTTATTGTAGAACAACCAATCATGAAGCGCAATCCACGTAACACTAATTGGCAGTTACACAATGAAATATTAGACAGAGACCTCCCAGTACTGCCCTCACAAGCCCCCTCATCAGTAGAGGAGCTGGAGGATCTTGTTACTACATTTACATCGGCGCTCTCAAATGCTCTAGGACAGGCCTGTCCAGTGCCAAAACCACGCGGTAAACACAGGCCACATTTGTGGTCCTACGATTTGGACTCGCTCCGAATATCATGCCGGAAACAATTTAACAAGGCCAAGCTTCGGCTCTGAGCCTCATTGGCACGAATATAAAGCTAAACTAAGGGCCTACAAAAAAGCTCTGAGACAGGCGAAGAGAACCTCGTGGAGAAATTTCTGCACTGGCGTCGAAAAGGTCGACGACACAGCGAGACTTAGACGAGTCCTCTCGAAAAGTCAAACAACCATCAGCTATTTGCGAAAGCCTGACGGATCCTGGACCAGCACGGAAGAGGAAACCCTTGAGCTGCTCTTGAATACACATTTTCCGGGGAATCTGCATGATGCACCACTAGCACCTGC
Organism: Campiglossa producta; assembly: GCA_964058755.1. NCBI lineage: Eukaryota > Metazoa > Arthropoda > Insecta > Diptera > Tephritidae > Campiglossa > Campiglossa producta. Next base: position 130,724,471 of record CAXKVI010000001.1, on the reverse strand, counting down.
AACAAACCTGGCAGTAAATATACCCATCACTGAGGAAAGAGTAAGGTGGGCAGTTAAGAGCTTTGAACCGTATAAGGCTGCCGGGCCGGACGGGATTATCCCCGCGCAGCTTATAAACACGTTGGAGACATCAGCTAAATGGCTGGTATTTCTCTTCACAGCCTGCCTGGCTCTCAACCACATTCCCGGCTCCTGGAGAAGCGCCACGGTAGTGTTTATCCCTAAGGCTGGGAAGGCATCCCACTACGAGCCAAAAGACTACAGACCGATCAGTCTCTCGTCCTTTGTACTAAAAACCTTTGAGAGGATATTAAGCGACTACCTCTTAACGACTATTGATAGCAACCTTATCTCTAGCTATCAGCATGCATACACCAAGGGTAAATCAACAGAAACCGCTCTGCACAGCCTAGTGTCTGTCATTGAGAAATCGCTGTGTGAAAAGGACTACTGTCTCGTGGCCCTCCTAGACATTGAGGGGGCTTTCAGCAATATAAGCCCGGAGGCTATCAACTCCGCTCTAACTAATCTGGGCGTAGATAGACCTCTAACTGGTTTAATTGAACAACTTTTAATGGGAAGGAAAATAGCTTCTTCACTTGGTACGGTTGAGTTATCACGCTATGTCACAAGGGGAACACCCCAGGGTGGTGTTCTTTCCCCGCTTTTATGGAACCTCACAGTCAACTTGTTGCTACGTGACACAAGCTGGGGGGGCGGGAAGATAGTGGCATACGCAGACGATTTAGCTATTGCATTCAGAGGCAAGTTCCCACAAACTCTGTGTGACCTGATGCAAGTAGCACTGCGAGAAGTTTCGACGTGGTCCTCTCGCTGCGGACTTAGTATCAACCCAGGGAAGGTGGAACTTGTCCTCTTCACCAACCGGTACAAAATACCGCCACTAAGCCTACCAGAACTAGATGGCACGCGCCTGGGCTTGTCGGATAAGGCCAAGTTTCTAGGCATAGTTCTGGACAGGAAATTGAATTGGAAGGAGAATGTTCTTCAGCGCCAGAAGAAAGCTTGCATCGCTCTTTACACCTGCAAAAGAGCCATTGGCAAAAAATGGGGGCTCAGCCCTAGAGTATGCAGTTGGATCTACACGGCCATCATTCGCCCAATCATGCTTTATGGAGTCGTCGTATGGTGGCCTGCGCTGAGCAAGGCAACATACCTGAATCTGTTGCGGAAAGTCCATAGATCCAATATGATCTGTATAAGCGGTGCGCTAAGGACAACGCGCAACGAAGCCCTCCAGGTCATTCTGGGCATTTCGCCACTTGATCTGGAAGGGTTTCGGTCAGCGGCGGCATCAGCTCTGCGCCTAAGAAAAACCTCCAGTTGGGCTGCGGGTACTATTGGACACTCCAGTATTCTGGAATCTTACAGCTTTCTCCCTCTAAGCACAGATCGTTGTGCGACTACTACAGTCGGGGATAGCTGTTTCAAAATAAACATTCCCAGCAGAGAAGACTGGGAGAGGACGGATTGGTGTCCCGAAACAAATGGTGGCACTTCCATATACACCGACGGCTCGAAGTTGGACGGCAGAGTTGGAGGAGGCGTTTATTCAAGGGATTTGGACCTTGAGCTCTCCTTCAGACTACCTGATCATTGTAGCGTCTTCCAGGCGGAAGTCTCGGCAATCCTGGACGCCGCGGCCTGGTTAAGCAAACGTGTTATCGGAGAAGATATCGCTATTTTCAGCGATAGCCAAGCGGCCATCAAATCCCTTGGCTCATACACGTTCAACTCTGAACTGACGCTCAGCTGTCGTCGATCTCTTCAGGAGATGGCCCAACAGAACCGCGTAAACCTCATATGGGTCCCGGGACATAGGGACATTGAGGGAAACTGTAAGGCAGACGAGCTTGCCAGGCAGGGCACGACCAAGCAGGTTCTTCAGGATAAAGAGCGCTTAGGTATGCCGTTTGCCACATGCAAACTAATGCTGAAGGAGCACACACTCCGTCAAGCCAACGAAAGATGGCTGCAATCCCCAGGGTGTCGCATATCGAAACAAACCTGGCCAAAATGGGATCTTAAAAGGTCTAGACGCACTTATGCCCTAACTAGGAGGGAAATCTGCATATTGATAGGGGTATTAACCGGTCACTGCCTCATTGGTAGCCATGCAGAAAGGCTAGGTGTGCCCTACCGACGATGCTGCAGGAGTTGCAAAGATGATGAGGAGGAGGAAACAGTGGATCACCTCATCTGCAACTGTCCGGCTTTAAGCGGCGCGAGAACGCGCTTTTTGGGAGTTCCGTTCCTGGATAGCCTAAGCCAGATCGCGGAACTGGACATAAAGGACTTGATGGGCTTCATAAAGTCATCTAAGTGGTTCGAGGAGGAGTAACGGTGTCGGTTTAGGAGTGTCAGTCCCGGGATTCTGCTATGTGGAAAATCCCAACAACTCAGGGATTTTCCATATGGCTGGGTCCCGGGACTGACTTTCCTTGTGTTGGTGGTATCACAACGGGCCTTTCAAAACTGGCCTAAGTGTGCCTCTGCGGCAGCCACTTTTTAGTACTGAATAAAGCGTACTACTTATTAAACAGAATCGGAGTATTTTATTTAACGTACAGTGATCGAGCTCAGGGAAAATAATCAAGGAATCATCGAATTCGTCACAATTGGTGTCAGAAGCGGTATTGTTAAATAAATACAAGGACATTGAAAAGAATAACAAGGACATTGAAAAGGATAACAAGGACATTGTAAAGGTAACAAGCATATGGCAAAGTTTAATGAATTGAAGATCCAGCAACTCAAAAACGAGTTGGAGAAACGTGGATTGGTAACAACAGGCAATAAGCCAGAGCTACAATCACGTCTACGCGAGGCTATGGAAGCGGAAGGAATCAACGTTGACAATCATGTTTTTCAACTTTCGGAAGAGGGAGCGACGAAAATAGAAGAGCAAAATGACTCTACGGATTCAGTGGTAAATGTGGACACAAACTCTTTATTGGCTGCCTTGGCTCAGATGTCAAACAACATAACATCAAGCATGTCATCTCAGTTGGAAGAACAGAAGACACACATGGCATCTCAGTTGGAGGAACAGAAGACACACATGACATCTGCGTTGGAACAACAAGAGACACGCATGGCATCAAAGTTGGAGGAACAGAAGACACACATGGCGTCTCAGTTGGAAGAACAGAAAACTTGCATGACAACTAGACTGGAACAGGTGTCATCACAGATCTCCGCTCAAATGGAGGAACAGCGGTAATTTATCACTTCGCAGTTGGAAGCACAAGATGCAAAGATTGCAGAGCTCCAAGATAAAATGGACGCTGAAGTCAATGCGCTGAGAGGACGTATCCAAGAGTTGCAGCTGAATCGTCCATCTGTTTCAACAACCACACCCAAGGTAAAAACCCCATCCTTTGACGGTTCTGTTCCTTTCCAGGTATTTAAGCTACAATTTGAGAAGACAGCAGCTGTGAACAACTGGGGCGCTGAGGACAAAGTCGCTGCTTTATTTGTGGCATTGAAAGGACCTGCAGCCGAAATCTTACAGACTATTCCGGACGCTGAAAGAAACAACTATGAAGCGTTGATGGGAGCCGTTGAAAGACGTTACGGCAGCGAGCATAGAAGGCAGATACATCAAATAGAGCTACAGAATCGCTTCCAGAAGGCTAACGAAACATTACAGGAGTTTGCATCGGACATCGAGAGGTTGGCTCATCTAGCAAACGCAGACGCACCAGTGGAATACATCGAGAGGGTGAAAACCAAAGTTTCATAAATGGAATACGTGACGTGGAGACGAAGCGAGCCACCTATGCAAATCCAAAGAGATCATTTGCGGAGACGGTATCACATGCTCTAACTCAAGAAACAGCATCACTTTTGTCCAAACCAGCGTACAAAGCTCATCGTGTGGAAGTAGAACGACCAGAATGGGTGGACGCAATCCTAGAAGCAATAAACGGAAAGCAACAGAAAAATGAAGCGGCCATTAAATGCTTCAAGTGCGGAAAATCTGGTCATATTGCACGTTATTGTGGATCTGGATCTAGCTCCAATAATTCCAGTAATGCAAGCGGACGTAAGCGCAAGGCTGAAGGAGATGAGCAAGTCTCCCAATCCAACCAACCGTTAAACTAAAGAGAGTCAGCCGCAAGGGGCGTAGGCTGGCTCCCGCAATTGGATGCCCCATAATCTCTGTCTCACAGATCGGAAGGAAGTCAAGTAATGTTACTGTTGGAGGACTCGTGGACGGAAAAGAGCGCTTACTGACTATTGATACGGGCGCATCCCATTCCATCATTCGATCTAATTTAGTCAACAAAGAAGTGAGGCCATTACATGGAGCAAAATTGCGTACGGCGACTGGCGAGGACACTCAAGTCCAAGGAGAAATAACATGTGAAATCGGAATTGGAAATGTCACCGTACTGCACAATTTTATAGTGGCAGATATTGTTGATGAGATCATAGTTGGTGTGGATTTCTTAAGCAACCAAGGCATCAAGATCGACATGCAAAACAGGACTATGAGCTATAAGAACATGGATGTGCCACTCAAATTTGGTTACGAGAACAAGTACATCAGTAAGCGGGTACTCGTGGAAGATAGTCAACAAATTCCACCGAAGTCGGAGGCAGTCGTTTGGGCAAGGATTGATGGAGATTATGGGACAAACAAATTGTGGGTTGTCGAGGCAGCAAACATTTCAAAGACGGATATACTAGTAGGAAAAACACTGGCTATGACAAAACAAGATGGACGTATACCGGTAAGAGTACTAAATGAGTTCCGATCGCCGATCAAGCTTTCCAAAGGAGCTATATTGGGACAATGTCAGGAGGTGGAGGTGATTATAAACTGTGAACAGCTCCAGGGAAATGTCTCTACCAGTAACAGTAATCTATCAGATAATATCACGGCGTGGACGCAAGTGCTCGAAGAAGACCACCAGAATAAGGCAAACCAACTTCTACTAAAGTACTCTACCATATTTGACAAGGATGGTTCCAAACCAGGACGGACGAATGTAGTGAAGCATCACATTGATACCGGTGACGCGAGACCAATCCGCCAAGCTCCTCGAAGTGTTCCATTGGCCAAACGCCAAGTGGTAAGAGAAATTATACAAGAAATGAGTGACAGCGGCGTGATCGAACCATCAGCTAGTCCATGGAGCTCACCGGTAGTGCTAGTGAAGAAAAAGGATGGAAAAATGCGGTTCTGTGTGGATTACCGGAAGCTGAACGACGTAACGAAAAAGGACAGCTATCCACTACCAAGAATTGACGATACTCTGGATTCACTATCTGGTACGAAATGGTTCTCTACACTGGACTTAAAAAGCGGCTATTGGCAAGTGGAGGTTAAAGATGAGGATAAGGAAAAGACAGCCTTCAGCATTGGAGAGGGGCTGTGGCAATTTACGGTAATGCCCTTTGGACTATGTAACGCTCCAGCTACTTTTGAGAGACTCATGGATCAAGTATTGAAAGGACTGCATTGGAAAACATGTTTGGTGTACCTGGATGACATCATCGTGCTGGGAAAAAGCTTTGAGGAACACCTTAAGAACTTGGAGGAAGTTTTCCAAAGGATAGCTGGCGCCGGTCTGAAATTAAGTCCCAAAAAGTGTGCATTGTTCAAGAAGGAAGTAAGTTACTTAGGTCACAAGGTTACTACGGAGGGAATTTGCACTGCTAAAGAGAAGATCGAAGCAGTAAAGGATTGGCCAAGACCGAAAAATTTACATGAGCTACGAAGTTTCCTCGGACTGTGCACGTATTATCGTCGATTTGTACCGAATTTCGCCAGCGTAGCCAGTAGGAACATGAAGTGGCTTTCCAAACCTTGAAGGAACGGCTGTGCACTGCCCCAATGTTAGCGTATCCAATCCCAGGCTCAACATTTATTTTGGATACAGACGCGAGCGGTTACGCGATTGGAGGGGTTTTGTCACAGATTGTCGATGGGCAGGAGAAGGTAGTGGCGTACTATAGCCCCACAATTGGGAAGCCCGAAAGGAACTATTGTGTAACACGGAGAGAACTACTGGCATTGGTGGAGTGCATCAAGCATTTCCACAAGTATCTCTATGGACAGCGATTTCACGTCAGGACAGACCATGCAGCCTTGAAATGGCTTTTGGAGTTCCGTAATCCAGAAGGTCAATTGGCACGGTGGATAGAGCGACTACAAAGTTATGACTTTTCCATAGAGCATCGCAAAGGCAGCAACCACGGCAATGCTGATGCAATGTCCCGGCGCCCATGTAACCTAGAATGCAAGCATTGTTCGAAAGCTGAGGCCAAGGAAGATGTTATAGATGTGCGGCTAATGACTATAACATCTACGGACGAATGGAACATGGATCAACTAAGGAAGCATCAGCTAGAGGATCCAGATCTGGTACGTGTGATGCAAGGAATCGAGCAAAACGAACGACCAACAAGAGAGGAGATGTCAGCAGAGAGTCCTGTTGCCAAGTCATATTGGGCACAGTGGAACAGTCTGAAATTGGTATCCGGTTGCTTACATAGAGTATGGGAAAGCGAAGATGGTCAATGCGCTCGGAAGCTGGTAGTTGTCCCAAGGAAGAAAATCTCTGATGTTTTGAATGAGCTACATAATGGCCCAAGTGGAGGTCATCTCGGAGTCACGAAAACGTTGGAGAAAGTCAAGCAGAGATTCTATTGGGTTGGTTGCCGGCAGTCGATCGCGGAGTGGATTGCCAACTGTGAGGTGTGCATCAAATCAAAGGGTCCGAAGTCGAGAAGTCATGGACAGATGAAGCAGTACAACACAGGTGCACCGTTTGAGAGGATTGCCATGGATGTAGCTGGCCCATTTCCTACTAGCAAACTCGGGAACAAGTACGTATTAGTTGTTATGGACTATTTCAGCAAATGGCCAGAAGTTTACCCGATTCCAAATCAAGAGGCAGAAACCATTGCAGAGGTGTTCACTAACAATTGGATAGCGAGGTTTGGTGTACCGATGGAGTTACATTCTGACCAAGGCAGGAATTTCGAATCAGTCGTATTCCAAGAAATGTGCAAGATATTGGGTATTCGGAAAACTCGAACAACTGCATTGCATCCTCAGTCAGATGGCATGGTGGAACGTTTCAATCGAACCTTGGAAGAGCACATGAGGAAAGTAGTGGATAAGTTCCAGAAAGATTGGGATACGCACATCTCCTTGTTCCTGATGGCATATCGCTCGGCAATACATGAAACAACGGGTCAGACTCCGGCAAAAGTAATTTTTGGGAATGATCTGCGGTTGCCAGCTGACTTGAAGTTTGGGATAAATGCTGATGAAGGAATAAATGCCAGGAAATCCACTAGCATCTTGGAAGAAGAAATGAGAGAAATACACGATCTTGTAAGACAACGGACGAAGATCATGAGTGATAAGATGAAAGCCAGATACGACAAAGCCATCAACTCGGAAGGTTTTAAAGAAGGGGATTTAGTGCTGTTATACAACCCACAACGAAAGAAAGGTTTGTCCCCAAAACTGCAATGTAACTGGGAAGGGCCATATAAAGTAATAAAGCGGATAAATGATGTTGTCTACCGCATACAAACTGTTGGAAGACCACGAAACAAAATGAAGGTGGTTCATCTGGAGAGGCTAGCAACGTTTGGATCGGGAAATGTGTCTGATCGGGACGATCAGACTTAGGTGGAGGGCAGTGTGGCGAATGTTCTCAAGAATCGCTCATATTTCCATCATTAGCGTCACTACCACAACTATAGCTGTGAGCGCGAGAGGCAGGTTTGCGAATGTGGCACAAAGAGGAGATGACGATAGATAAACGTTTCGAGAACACGGTTGCGCGATTAAACCAGAAATGTGTAGATATTTCTAGGTTGTGAAGCTGCTGTCTGCTAGGGTATATAAACCGCGCAAAGACAACGCAAATCAATCAGTTTATTTTGAAGTGTTGTACAGTGAAGTACTGAACAGTAAATTAACCCGCGATATTGTACTACGGTTTTTAGTACTGAATAAAGCGTACTACTTATTAAACAGAATCGGAGTGTTTTATTTAACGTACAGTGATCGAACTCAGGGAAAATAATCAAGGAATCATCGAATTCGTCACAATACGCTACACAAATTTTCATTGCACTGACACTATCAAAACTATCGGATATCGCAAAAAAAATCGATAGTTTTGCAGCTCTACTCAACACTATAATGTATTTGGCATGATCCAACATTGATCATTGTGTATCAGTACAAGTGTGGAATCTTCTGCATAGACGTCAAATTTTCAAAGTGAGTTTAACACCTGTTGATCAGAGTTAGGTTAGGTTAGGTTCAAGTGGCTGCCGTAGAGGCACACCTAGGCCAGTATTAAAAGGCCCGTTGTGATACCACCAACACTAGGAAAGTCAGTTCCGGGACCCTGCCATATGGAAAACCCCGGTATTAACGGAATTCTCCACATAGCAGAATCCCGGGACTGACCCTCCTATACCGACACCGTTACTCCTCCTCAAACCATTTAGATGACTTGATGAAGGCCATCAGGTCCTTTATGTCCAGCTCCGTGACCTGGCGTAGGCTGACCAGGAAGCGAACTCCCAAAAAGCGCATTCTCGCGCCACTTAAAGCCGGGCAGTTGCAGATGAGGTGCTCCACCGTTTCCTCCTCCTCATCATCCTTACAACTCCTACAGCATCGTCGGTAGGGCACACCAAGTCTTTCTGCGTGCCTACCAATGAGGCAGTGCCCAGTTAATACGCCTATTAATATGGAGATTTCTCTTCTCCTTAGGGCATAAATTGGTCTTTGTCTTGATCTTTTATGATCCCATTTCGGCCAGGTTTCTTTGGATATCCGGCATCCTGGAGATTGCAGCCATCTTTCGTTGGCTTGGTGGAGTGTGTATTCCTTCAGCATAAGCTTGCATGTGGCAAACGGCATACCTAAGCGCTCTTTATGGCGAAGAACCTGCTTGGTCGTGCCCTGCCTCGCAAGTTCGTCTGCCCTACAATTTCCCTCAATGTCCCTATGCCCCGGGACCCATGTGAGGTTAACGCGATTCTGTTGGGCCATCTCTTGTAGAGATCGACGACAGCTGAGCGTCAGTTCAGAGTTGAACGAGTAAGAGCCAAGGGATTTGGTGGCCGCCTGGCTGTCGCTGAATATAAAAATGTCCTGTCTGATAGTGTGTTGGCCTATCCAAGCCGCGGCGTCCATGATTGCTGATACTTCAGCCTGGAAGACACTGCAGTGATCAGGTAGTCTGAAGGAGAGCTCAAGGTTCACATCCTTTGAATAAACCCCTCCCCCAACTCTGCCGTCTAACTTCGAGCCATCAGTATAAATGGAAGTGCCGCCATGAGTGACGGGACTCCAATCCGTGCTCTCCCATTCTTCCCTGCTGGGAATGTTGATTTTAAAACTGCTATCTCCGACTGTTGTGGTCGCACAACGATCTGTGCTCAGGTGAAGAAAGCTATAGGATCCCAAAATACAGGCGTGTCCAGTAGTGCTTGCGCCCCAGCCGGACGTTTCCCTTAGACGCAGAGCCGATGCTGCTGCTACTCGGTGCCCTTCCAGATCGAGTGGCAAAATGCCAAGAATGGCCTGGAGTGCTTCATTGGGCGTTGTTCTTAACGCACCGCTTATACAGATCATGCAAGATCTGTGTACTTTACCTAGCAGATTAAGGTTTGTTGCCTTGCTCATCGCAGGCCACCATACCACAACTCCATAGAGCATGATTGGTCGAATGATTGCAGTGTAGATCCATTTGCATATTTTGGGGCTAAGCCCCCATTTCTTTCCAATGGCTCTTTTGCACGTGTAGAGTGCAATACACGCTTTCTTCTGGCGCTGAAGAACATTCTCCTTCCAGGTTAGTTTCCTATCCAGAACTGTGCCCAAGAACTTGGCTTTGTCAGCTGCACGTTATTCAGTTTTGGTAGTATTAGCGGTGGTATCTTATTGCGGTTGGTGAAAAGGACCAGTTCCACTTTTCCCGGGTTGATGCTCAGTCCGCAGCGCGAGCACCATGAGGAAACCTCTCTCAGTGCTACTTGCATCAAGTCGCACAGGGTTTGTGGGAATTTGCCCCTGTATACTATAGCTAAGTCATCTGCATATGCCACTACCTTCCCGCCCCCCCAGCTTGTGTCTCGCAGCATCGAGTTGACAGCATTGTTTATCCCTACTATAGTTTGGCAACTTATTTTCTTCTTCTTACGAATTTAAGTGGAAGGCACTGGCAGAGTGACTCCAAATGAAATGGAATGAAGGAAAAGTGTGAAGCCCAATAAGCCATTTTGTTTGATATCAACCCGAGACGCATTTGAGATGAAACCTTCAACGTCGATTCTCACTTTTTTAAAACTTAATATCAATTAATCAATAAATAACCAGTAGCAGATCAACTTTTTTGCCAAATGAGTAATAACTAGAGGTATAATTAAATACAAAAATTATAATAGATATATGTGTCCGACAGTTTCTACCTTCACAGTTTTTATACATACGACCCCCTCTACCATTCCCTAAAACAAATTTTGTCCAAATCGTGGTACATTATTCTAAAATTTGACCCTCATTATTTGCCAAACGTTTGAGAATATATTTTCTGTGCATATGGGGAATATGCTGTGCGTGTGTATTAGTGTGTTTTTGTGAGTTGCGCTACTATATAAGGTATACAATGGTTGACAGTGAGGTTCCATAGAAGCGGGGAGAGAACACCACCCTGAGGCGTTCCCCTTGTGACATAGCGTGATAAGTCAACCGAGCCCAGTGATGAAACTATTCGTCTACCCCTTAGCAGTTGATCAATAAGTCCAATAAGAGACCTGCTTATGCCCAGACTTGTTAAAGCGGTGTTTATAGCATCAGGGCTTATGTTGTTGAAGGCTCCTTCAATATCTAAAAAGGCCACAAGACAGTACTCCTTTTCATACAGCGATTTTTCAATAACAGAAACTAGGCTGTGAAGCGCAGTTTCTGTAGATTTCCCTTTGGTGTATGCATGCTGATAGCTACAGATCAGGTTGCTATCAATAGTAGAGGAGAGGTAGTCATTTATTATCCTCTCGAAGGTCTTGAGCACAAAGGATGAGAGACTGATCGGCCTATAATCCTTGGGCTCGTAATGAGACGCCTTCCCCGCCTTAGGAATAAACACTACCGTGGCATTTCTCCAGGAGCACGGAATGTAGCTAAGAGCCAGGCAGGCTGTATAGAGAAATACCAGCCATTTGGCTGATGTCTCCAGCGTGTTTATGAGTTGTGCGGGAATAATCCCGTCTGGCCCGGCAGCCTTGAACGGTTCGAAGCTTTTAACCGCCCACCCAACCTTTTCCTCCGTGATGGGTATGTGTACAGCCAGGTTTGTTGTAGGTGCTAGGGGTTCCTCATGCAAGTTCCCTGGGAAGTGCGTATTCAAGAGCAGCTCTAGGGTGTCCCTCTCCGTGCTGGTCCAGGATCCGTCAGGTTTGCGCAAATAGCTTGTGGCTGTTTGAGTTTTTGAGAGCACTCGTCTAAGTCTCGCTGTATCGTCGACATTTTCGACCCCAGTGCAGAAATTTCTCCACGATACTCTCTTCGCCTGCCTCAGAGCTTTTTTGTAGGCCCTGAGTTTAACTTTATATTCGAGCCATTGATTCTCCGTGCCAAGGCTCTTGGCCTTATTGAATTGTGTCCTACATGATTTACGGAGCGAGTCCAGGTCGTAGGACCACCAATGCGGCCAATGTTTTCCGCGTGGTTTTGGCACTGGGCAAGCCTGCTCTAGGGCATTCGAGAGCGCCGTTGTAAAGGTCTTTACCAGATCCTCCAACTCCCCTACTGATGAGGGGACTTGTGGAGGCAGTGCTGGCAAGTCCCTAGATAGTATTTCATTGTGTAGCTGCCAGTTACTGTTACGTGGGTTGCGTTTCATAACCGGCTGCTCAACAGAAAAGAACTAATTCTACGTACCGGTGGTCGGAGAATGAGTGTTCATCGAGAACGCGCCATTTTCTGACCCACTCTATGACCTCCCTACGGGGTTTAGTAATAAACGTAGGTTCGTTACCCACGTTGCAAACTACCATGTTAGTTGTTAACAAATAATCAAACAACGACTCTCCTCTAGCATTGATATCGGAGCTTCCCCACTGGACGTGATGAGCATTGGCGTCAGTTCCGATAATAAGATGGCCCATGGAAAAATTTGCCACCAGGTCTTTTACCTCCCTCTGTGGCGGAGGTTCTTCGCCGTCGTAGGGCATATAGACCGATGCCATCGTCAGACTGGTACTGTCGACTGTTAAACTGGCAGCTGTAACGTCACCATTGGTATAGTTGGGCAAGAGAAAAGCATTCAGCTCAGACTTAACCAGAATACAGGCTCTAACCCTGCCACCCTCGCTGGCTTGGATTAGCTTAAAACCCTTAATCCCCAAACCGCAAATCCTTGAGCTGTTGACCTAGGGTTCTTGGATGAGGACCACATCTATGTCGCCTTTAGAGAGACGACTGATTAAAGCAGCCGAGGCTGCTTTAGATTTGTGCAGGTTTATCTGAATCACCACCAACATGAGAGCGCTCAGACTTCCCTGCCACCGCCGTATCGTCGAGTTCCACCTCGTCTGGAGGCTTATCTTTCAACGACGATTTGTTCAGACCACGATTTGGCGTAGCCGAGATCCTACTAACTGTGGCAGTATTGACATTGGTGCGCTCAGGACTAGCTGGTATCACTGTGACGTTGAGGTCCTCCCGTCCAGCAGGCTGGCTCCCATCTCCGAGCTGTTCACTGCTCCTTCGCCATTTGACGTGGCAGATACCATACTTTCCGAGTCGGACAACCTCGATTCTTGCCCCTTGGTAGATCTCACCCAGTCTTGCAGCTGCTGCCTTGTACAGTGCAACAGTTTTTGCATCCTCGCAAGCGAATACCTTGATTCGGCCCTGGTGCCATCCCGCATCAGAACCCATTGGCGTGGCACCCGGAGACTCATCCATAATGTCGAGAAGGGCATTACCGATAGCGTTCCGGACGTACCGCCACTGGTCCCTAGGGATGGCCCAGCTTTCGTTACCTCGGTCAATGACGCCTATGAGGATCCTATCCTTAGTTACTTCAGCAAAGCTGAGTTTACCCACTACGGGGGCGTGTTGCTGCCGCTTCGGGTGAGGTTTTAAATCCACGTCCGATCTCTGGCGTTTGAAGGGATTTCCATTAACCTTCTTTGGCGCGTAATCGCTTTGGAAGTTCGGTAAGATAGCTTCAGCCATCTCCACCGTCTTTCTAGCATTCGGCGATAGCGTCTCTTGTGAAATACCCTCGTATTTCTTGAGGATCCTCGCGGCCGCTCTTTTGTCCAAGTACTCAGAGCGACTGGGAGATATCTTTTGGGGTAAATTTCGACCCGTAGTTGCCATCGCGGTCGTTCCCTTATTTGGATCTCTGGGGCCAGGTCGTGAGACCACTGCCACAGACGTTAAAGACTTAGTTTCGGTACCGGCACTTACTAGGACTTTACCATCAGCCGTTGTTGGCTTCACTGTGTTTGTACCGGTACTTACTTTGGGGATTGCCCCCTTGTTATCCAGAGCTAATCGACCCGTAGTTGCCATCGCTGTCGATCTCTCGGCTGATAAGGAAATGGAGTTTGTCCTCCGACGTTGCGTTCTCGCTTGCTCCAGCATTTTCCTCCTCTGCTGTGCAGTATACATAGTTGTATCTTTAGTTTTAGGGTTTTTATTATTATTTATCATCTTGTTCGTACGACCCCTCGGCGGGCAAGGCCAGTTTAGGGTCAAGGGAAGAGTAGAGGGAATGTGTCGTCCGCCGCGGCAGAGCCCCATACCGCGGTAAGGCCATAGTTACTCTCCGAGGCGGCCCGGTATCAGAGAGGCTCCGTTCGATTACAGCCACGATTTGCCTCCCGGCTGCAAACGTCCAATGGGCACGTGGTCGCATAACACCCTGAGTTGCATTCGATTGCGTAAAAACTTAGTAGTAAATAAAGGGGTAATAGTTCTCTAAATTTATAAAATAAGGTGAAAATAATAGTTCAAAACTTCTTAAGTCTGGTTTTCAATCAGATCAAATTTTGAAAATTTCTATCGACTTTATCGAAATATGCTGTAATTGTCTACTTTAGCTGTCAACTGCCAATAAATTAGCTAAAATTATGGAAGCGGACTCGAAAGACGGTAGTGAGCAGTGAAAAGTTATGGTCGAAAAATCGAAAATTTACCCGGGTTCGATACCAAAATTGGGGCGGAAATCATGGTATTTATGTGCGGAACATAATGAGCTGGCAGCCTTCAGCCGCGCTTATAAAAAAATAACCTGGGCTACGCCATCCCAAGTCCGGGGTGTTGCCTGAACCATGCCACGGTACGCACTTTTTTGGACAATTTTAGGCGCAGTCTAATGTAAATACAACAACCACATGAAATCTTGAAACTTGGATTGCAAATATCTCCTCAGAGAAGCAAAATATTATAGAAGCGGTACCGGATTCGTGATCCTGAGTCCAAACTCCGCTTTTTCAGCCCCCTTCCCATAATTTTAGCTAATTTATTAGCAGTAGACAATTACCAAATAACCAACCGAATCTTGATAAATTCTATGAAATTTGACACCTTTTGACCTAATGAAAACCAGCACTTAAGAGTTGTAATTTATAAAGAAATTGTTTGCTACTTCTTAGAATTTGTAAAGATTTAAAAACGTACTGCAAAAGGCAACAAAAAATGAAAACTGCTAACAACATTTCACGACAGGCCAATTGCATTATGTTGGCGAAATTCCATGGCTTTGATGTTGGTACCTGGCTTAATAAATTAAAAACAATCTATCTAAAAAAAATTGTGTTCTCATTTTCTGGTTTCCATTGTGTATCAATACCAAGTGTGAACTCTTCTTTTGACAACACACATTAAAATGTCGGTTTGTTTACATCCTGCACATATTAAAATGTCGCCAGCACCGAATAACAGAAAAGCAATGGCGTTGTTTTAACATCCTGCACACATCAACATGGCGGTCTCCTATCTTTTACCTAATGGTAGAAAGAGATGGGAAGATGGAAAGAAGTGAGACAAAAAAGGAAATTAAATACAGGTGACTAAACTCACTTTGAAGTTTTCACGACTATGTCTATGATATCACACTTGTTATTAACCACAATCTCAAACAGGTGTTAAACTCATTTTGGAATTTTGACGTCTATGCAGAAGAGTTTACACTTGGTATTGATACACAATGCTGGTTTCTTATTTCGAACATTAAAATTTTGGGTGCGATTTAGTTTAGACTCGCACGAATTTTGGACTGTTTTTGGTATGGAACGAAAGAGGGAGTTCTTCAGATCACAAATATATAGGTCTTAGAGTCAGGCGGTTTATAGTTCTCCGGTAAAACGTTGTTAAAGTTAGTAAATTTTGCACGCTTTTTTTGTATGTATATATATGTATGTACTGTTTTTGACATTGAAAGAGTGTTTCCACATCCAAAAAATTTTAATAAAAAATAATAAGGCTTACAATACTTTTCATGCGCACCAATTAAGTATTTGAATAGGGTTTGCAAGCCTCACCTATACTAAAATAAATGGGTGTACTACGCAGAAGGTTTTTGCACACGTCCGGACTCCGCCAAATGGGTTTACTACGCAGAAGTACTCACTGCGGCGGTAGCCGCAGTTGGTGCACACGTCCGGACATGGGATGGCGTAGCCCAGGGTTATTTTAAATAAGCGCGGCCGAAGGTCGCCTACGCGAAAAGGTGTTGAACCGTGAAAATTTTGCATTTTCTTTTTTGGGTGAAGTATTCTTAAAAAAATATGTTTTTTTTTTTATTTTTTGTTTAAGTGTGGCAACATCCTTCTTTGACAACAAATTTGTTGTGAAATATCTGTGTATAGCTGTGCAATAGTGAAAATTTATAATTTTGTGAAAATAGATGAATATTTATACATATTAATATTATTTTCTGTTAATCATATGCAATTCATAAGTATTACCATTATGCGGAAAAATGCGTGAAATTTTAAAAATTGTGCGTTAGTTACCTATAGTGCCATGCAAAATTTGCAAAACTTCAACAACCATTATCTCAGTAAATATAACGCTCCTTACGCTAAGATTATATATTTGTGTTCAGAAAAAGCTCCTCTATCCTCCTGAAAAACCCGTTTTTTTCTAGCTGTGCGAGTCTATACTAAAATTTCTCCCTTTTTTGTAAACAAGAGCCCTGTCTCATTGTTTTACGGTCCTGCACAAAACCCTGGTTTGCAGAAACCACAATAGCAACCCAGTTTTTTGAGATGGATCATAGTAGCTCTGTTTCTTGAAATCTCCAGCAAAGAACTGTCAGCAGAAGAGAGTCTTGTAAAAAGCTGTCAAAATCTCATTTCTGCTAATTTTTCGTCGAACAGGGTTCAGCAGAAACTGCAGACAAAACGGCGGTTACGTTTCTGATTGGCTAACAATTTGAATTTACATTTTTTGTTGTTGTTTTGCTATGTCACCGATCAGCTGTTCCTGCTTGCTGGTTTCTGCTGGACGAAAAATCTCCAGCAATAACTTGCAGCGAATTGGCGCTCTCTCTCTCAATTAAATGTCAAAAAGCTGCTGAATTCGCTGCTAATTTTTTCAAAGAACACTTTTTTAGGAATAATTATTCATAATTATTCATAATTAGCAGGAAAGAAACAAAGCTAGTGTATCAATACAAGTGTGAACTGTAGCTTTGACAGAAATGTCAAAACACACTTCCACGTCAAATCACAAATGTCAAAACACACATCCATGTCAAAAATCTGCGTTGCTATTGTTGTTTTCGTTGCGATCGGGTTGTGTGCAGCACCGAATATCAATGAAACAGGGTTCTTGTTTGCACAAAAGTGTTGCTGTGTTGCCCAACTTTTTCACTTCAGTTTCTAGGGCAACTTTTAAGCGAATCTTTCAGTTTATACTTTATATCAAAGAAAAAAAAGACACAAAATAAAAAAACTTAAAACTAGTAAATTTTATTTATTTTACAGAAAAATTTTGAGGTAAGCATCTTCGAAATGAGAAATTAGACAGAAAATGAAAACAAACGTTTTTTTTGGAAACATGTATATACGATGTTTTTAGATAGATTTACTATCAAATACATATCTTAGCACAAAGAAGGCTTCAAACCCCTAAATTTGGTATTTGTTTCCTTTAGGGGTCAATTCCTAATAAATTAGCTAGAATTATGCAAGATAGCTCATAATACGGGGTTTGGCCTCAGGATCACGAATCCGGAAGCGCTTTTTTAATATTTTGCTTCTCTGGAGAGAACCCGCCTCAATTTTGGTACCGGACCCGGGTCAATTTTCGGGTTTTTGACCATTACTTTCCACAAACACAAAAAAAATTAAAAAGCGCTTCCGGATTCGAGATCCTCAGGCCAAAACCCGTATTTTGAGCTATCTTCCATAATTCTAGCTAATTTATTAGGAGTTGACCCCTAAAGGAAACAAATACCAAATTTTGGGGTTTGAAGCTAATTATTAGCAGTTGTTTGTTATTTGTTTAATAGAAAATAGTGAGCAGACTCGAAAGAGTTATTGTAACTAATAATTTTATAGAATTAGCTGTTATTTATGTTAAAAAAATCAAATTTCTAAGTTTTAGCGAACTACTTTTTTATGCAACCTACTACTAATTTTTTATACCAAATCGAATGCAACTCGGCGCAAAATGATGCTATTTTTCCAAAAAAACAACTCTGATGAACAGGTGTTAAACTCATTTTGGAATTTTGACGTCTATGCAGAAGAGTTTACACTTGTATTGGTACACTATTGGTACACTATGACATGGATGTGTGTTTTGATTGACGTTGATATATTCTCTTTGCTATGACCAAGGCGAATGGTAAAAATGTTCGAAAGTTACTAATTTATGAACTCAATTGAAAAAAGAAACATTATTTATAATTTAAACCGTTCAGGTAAATAACAGGGAAACAGGTATGAAGAATGATTAGAAGTATACATAAATATGTATGACCTGCTGGCCACTCCCTTCAGATAAAGAATGTGAAACCAACTTAACAAATGCGTTTACTATACTTTTACTACTTTAATTGGCGAAAAGATCGTGAAAACTATGTGGAAAGCTACGGCGGGTATACAACTCCAAAGCACTCAGCCTGATGAAGATGATGATTGGGAAACTGATCCCGATTTCGTAAATGATGTCAGTGAACAAGAACAGCGATGGGGATCGAAAACGATCGAGGGAAGTGGCCGAACGGCCGGTGCAATAGAGTAAGTATCTTTATGTGATTAGTCATTAAATAGATGTAATATGTCTATATGTGTATTCCATGATTCATTCCAAACATTTAGTATGGAAAAATTG
Organism: Campiglossa producta; assembly: GCA_964058755.1. Taxonomy (NCBI): domain Eukaryota; kingdom Metazoa; phylum Arthropoda; class Insecta; order Diptera; family Tephritidae; genus Campiglossa; species Campiglossa producta. Next base: position 130,706,098 of record CAXKVI010000001.1, on the reverse strand, counting down.
CGTTTCGAAACGGAAAAGTCTGACAACGATAAAAAAAGAAGGGATATAGAAGTGCAGAATCCAGGTTACGGCTACGGTGGAAAATTTGGAGTACAGAAAGATCGAATGGATAAATCCGCAGTTGGTCACGATTACCGCGCCACTTTAGAAAAGCATGGATCACAAAAAGATTACAGCGAAGGATTTGGTGGAAAATTTGGTGTCCAAAAAGACCGTGTCGATAAGTCAGCAGCAGGATGGGACCACATAGAGAAAGTGGATAAACATGCCTCTCAAAAAGATTATGCTACAGGGTTTGGCGGTAAATTTGGTGTCCAATCTGATAGAGTAGATAAATCGGCAGTTGGTTGGGATCACGTTGAAAAGGTTGAAAAGCACGAGTCCCAAAAAGGTAACTGAGAAAGTATGCATTCGTGTTTCTCTGCAGATCTATTATAAAGAGGTAACTGAAATTCGTGACTAAAGTTTGAAGCTGTGAAATGAATCTTTCCCGCTACAGTGCGGAACCACGGGTTATTATTCAGAACAAACGTGTCTATTGGTAGTCTTTGTTCAGTAGTTGATACTTTAAGCCCCAATTACATAAAACTTTCCAGGTTCCATTTTCATACAAAGTTTGTGGAACGTAAAGCGAAGCGAGATTTTGGCAAATGCTCAAAGCCGAGGCGCGCATTTGTGAAGTATTCATAAAGTTGTATGTAATTGGGGCTAGAGCTCGGCCTTTGAAGGAGTCACAACGTTTGTACGAGTTCAAAGTGGATTCATGAATCATAGTAAGCTACTGTGAAACTACTAGGTATGCAAAAAAGAAGCAAAAGTTTGCCCTTGTACGATTTAATTTATTTTTTTTTATTGTAATTCGTATTTTTGTCTTAAACCTTAGCACATATTTAACTCAAGGAATGCAACCGATTAATATAACGTTCCGGTTTCGGTTTCGGTTTTGTAGCGGGTTTCGTTCTTCAACATTTATTTCGGTTCCGGTTACGGTTTCGTTCTGGTTTCGGTTTACAAATAAAAACACGAAGACGATAAATTTGACTAGGGACAAAAAAAAACAAGTATGTAGCTTCAATTTAATATTATTGTACACTTTTCTCCCGACGATACAATTATATTCGATTGGAAAATGTTTTTAAATTTGATCGTTTTTAATCATCTGAAGAGTGATTTTTGAATAATTTTTTTCAAAATTTTGAAAACATGCTGGCTGGGCAGCTCCTGTTTTTCCATCTTCCAGCTTCGACCCATTTTGGAGTGTAATGGGGTGGGGTTGCATATTTGGATAAGCAGCTCGAACTTTACGACCTTGCTCAATCCCGACTCTTGCGTCCTCGTTCGTGCACTCTGGTCAACGTGAACTATTTATGTTCGCGGCAGAAAGAGAGGGAGCTTTGGTGGGGCCACTCTGGAATATTTGGTTTAAGGGCTCACCGAGGTATTTTCCGCAGCGTCTGTTCACCTCGTGGTGCGGCTGCAAGCGGGTGTCTGTCTTGGAGCAAGCGGCTCGCTATAAAAATGTGTGAATATTTTTTCAAAATCCCGGAAACGGGTTCTGCGCTGGGTTTGGGACCCGCCACGTAAAAACCACTTCCAATGAAAACCACGACAAAGCCTCGGATGAGAACTCTCTTTAATGTTGACGGCCCGGCAAAACAAAAGAGGGATCATGAGATAAGGGCATGTACCTGGAATGTCCGGACCCTTTCAAGGGAAGGTACCGCTGCCCGGCTGGTTGATGTCCTCATTAATGCAAAGGCTGACATCACCGCCCTACAGGAAACGCGGTGGACGGGGCAAGGCAAGACGAGTACTAGCGTTCACACCCGTGAACGAACGTCTAGCTGCGATCCGAATCAAGGCGAGGTTCTTCAACATAACATTTATCTGTGCCTACGCGCCGTCCGAGGAGACAGACGACGTATAGAAGGACTCCTTTTATGATCAACTTGAACAGACGTATGAGCGCTAACACGATATAAAAATCGTGTTAGGCGACTTTAATGCCAAGGTGGACAAGGAAGGAGTCTTTGGTCCTACAGTTGGAAAATTTAGTCTCCACGATATAACATCACCCAACGGCACTAGGTTGATTGACTTCGCCGCTGCTCGCAATATGGTCATCAGTAGTACCAGGTGCCAGCACAAACGAATACACCAAGCCACCTGGCTGTCCCCTGATCAAAGAACAAGAAACCAGATTGATCATGTCATGATCGACGGTAGACACAGCTCCACCGTTCTGGACTTGCGTACCCTACGTGGTCCCAATATCGACTCGGACCATTATCTTGTTGCAACCAAGATACGCACACGCCTCTGTGCACAGAAGAAAGTACGTACAGCAACGGAAGGAAAGTTTGACGTCGAGAAACTGCGCACGACACAGATAGCTTATAATTTTGCCACTCGACTCTCACACCTTGTTGTTTTTGTCACCCCCAGTGTATTGCTCTTGGCCGGGTCGATATAAGAAAACGGCCCGGGTCGTTTCGGCACGATGGGTACAGCACAAGTACTGGTACCGTTCTCGTAGAACCGGCAATACAAGAAACTAGCCGTGTAGGCTATGTAGGTCATTTAGCGTTACCCAGGGTGCACCAACTGGGAGGCGACCTACTTTTACACCTACTATCGGAGAGCAATTTTCGACCTAATGATGTAACCGGGCAATGGGAGCACATCTCTCACTCATTGCGTACCGTCGCTGAGGACACTATAGGGTTCCAGCGAGCCCGAAAGAACAACTGGTATGATGAGGAATGTAGCGCTGCCTCGGATAAAAAGGACGCTGCCTACAGGGAGGCCTTGCGAACGAGCGCAACCTGCAGTGTATGGCAACGATATCGTGAGGCTGAAGGCTTTAAGACCGGGGCAAGTTCATGTAGGACAATAATGGCGACCCAGTAACCGAGGTACAGAGTGTACTCAAATTATTGAGGGAGCACTTCTCACTGCTAAATTGCGAGGGAGACGTCGAACCCGATACCCCAGTCCCTGACGATGGAAAAGTCGTCCCACCACCTGACCATGATGAAGTGAGGATAGCTATGTCCCGGCTCAAAAACAACAAATCGCCTGGGAAAGACGGACTACCCGCCGAGCTGTTCAAACACGGAGGCGAAGAACTGGTAAAAGGCATGCATCAGCTCTTATGCAGAATATGGTCAGATGAGTGCATGCCTCCAGATTGGAATTTAAGTGTGCTCTGCCCAATCCCCAAGAAAGGCGATCCCGCTAACCGCACCAACTACAGCGGAATCAGCATTCTCAATATCGCATATAAGGTTATTTCTAGCGTATTGTATGAAAGAATGAAGCCCATCGTAGACAAACTGATTGGACCTTATCAGTGTGGTTTTAGACCTGGTAAGTCTACCATCGACCAGATTTTCACCATACGCCAAATCCTGGAGAAGACCCACGATAAAAGAATACGTTTCACGTATTGCCGGTTCTGCGAGAACGGTATTTGTACCTGTACAATACCCTTCGTACCGAAACGACCCGGGTTGTTTTTTTTATAATGACTCGGCCAAGAGCAATACATTTCGAAGTGACCCTGTCTAACGCGTCACGATTCCCTCACCTATTGTCATCCCCGGAACAGCCCCTTGCAGCACGGCTGCTCCTTATTCTCTTGATCCGGGCTGGCATTGAGCCAAATCCTGGCCCAAGAGAATGGTTCTGCTGCGTTTGTCGGAAGAAAATATATACAAGACGATCACACTCAGTACAGTGTGCATCATGCAAAGGTTGGTTGCACAAATCTAGTTGCTCCGGACTAGATCCAAAAACACATCGGCCCATTAGTTTCTATAAAAATTTTGTGGCGCCCTGCTGTTCACGTCGTAGGACGTCCCGAGGCAAGCGACGCTCATATGTTGCTTTATCGCCCTCTAATAATAATCAAGTCTCCACGACCTGCAATAATTATATTGCCCAGCAGAATTTATGTGTTCCCGGCTGTAGCTTACTTCCTAGTGCATCAACAGCACAAGCACCCACTCATGGCTACTTTCTTCGTAGCACATCAGTTGATGCTTGTAGCACTACTGAGCTTCAGCCCCCGTCTCTAAACTCTTTAATAACTTCTTCCGGCACTAGCACGAATGAAAGTCAAGTCCATCAACTTCTGGTCCCTCACTCTTCGTGCACTGTATGTCGGCACAGGATATATGCGTCTGTGGCATCGGTCAAGTGCAACTCCTGCCTAGGCCTGTGTCACCTACGCATATGTTCTGGGCTCGCAAACAGAAATCTCTGGACTGATGTGTTTGTCGCGCCTTGCTGTCGAGTTGTGCAGCCCTCAACGCCGACGGATGTACACTCATCTAATAGTGAACGAATTCCGCCGGCTTCAGGACTGCAACGGAGATCAATATCGCGACATAACCTACCACCATCTAGGCGAACACATCAGTCTTTAACTCCCAGAGTGGCCATTGCCTCTCCTTCGCAATTTAAATTGTTGCAATTTAACTGCAACGGCTTGACCGGCAAGATAGCGGAGATAACCACATTTATGCAGCTACATAAAATCAAAATTGCTGCAATCCAGGAGACAAAACTTGGCCCCCACTCGAATCTCCGAGCGAGTGGAGGCTACCACGTACTCCGGCATGATCGTACAGACGGCGGAGGTGGTCTCGCGTTCCTTGTACATCATACGGTGCAGTATAGGGAATTTGATATCAACACTGACCAAAGTGACTTATCTTTAGAGTGTCAAGGTATAGTTATACAAGCTGGTGGCGTTGATCTCGAGCTAATCAATATATACATTCCTCCCGTCACCTGCTGCCCCAGAAGTTATCGTCCTGACCTTAGGGCGTTTCTTTGTGGCGATAACCGTATCATCATGGGCGATTTTAATGCCCATCATGATATGTGGCATTCACACCTTTCGGTGGACGGCAGAGGACGGGAATTAGCCGAGCAAATTGATAACTCCTCTTTCTGTACTGTGAACGGAGACTCCTCAACTAGGATGGCTGTTAACTGCAGTAGCTCCCCGGACCTAACTATTGTTAGCCCGGGGTTAATTAACAGCATCAACTGGCAACCTATGGTGGCCCTGTCATCCGACCACCTGCCTATCATCCTGTCTGTCGATCGTGCCACGGATTTTATCACGTCGGAGAAACGAACTTACGTGAATTTCAAAAAGGCCAATTGGGTCGGCTTTTTGGAATTCACGGAGAGCTCCTTTGGTGATCTTCCCATTCCCACTGACGTACACGTTGGCGAGCGTAACATACGTGAGGTCATTAAAAAGGCTACAGCCCGTTTCATACCAGCTGGTAGGATAAAAGATATTAGGCCTAACTTCCCAGCTGAGGCCGCAGCCTTGGCCAACGAACGTGACCTCATACGCAATATCGATCCATCTGACCCACAGATCGGTGATCTCAACGTGGAAATCAGAAGGCTGGTTAACGAACACAAACAAACCAAATGGGAAGAGCACCTCAGGTCTTGTAACCTCTCTACCGGTGTTGGGAAATTATGGTCCACCGTCAAGTCCTTGTCGAATCCTTCAGGTCCACCAAAAAATGTCGACATCACCTTTGGTGACAAGACAATAAATGACCCCAGGAAATGTGCACAGGCTTTTTGTCGACAATATGTCCCACACCCTGCGCAAGACAGGGCTAGACGTGGAATCTTCAGGCGTGCGCATATACACAAAAACTATGCCCCCGTTCCCATCACCGCTACAGAGGTTCAAGAGGCCATCCGGAAGGCCAAAAACTCCAAAGCCATCGGCCCTGATGGCATAGCCATGGTGCATCTAAAACACATCGGCCTAGCGGGAGTCAAATATTTAACGTCCGTCTTCAATTTGTCTCTGATCACAGCTGTCATACCCGACAAATGGAAGCAGGCAACTGTGATCCCACTACTAAAGCCTGGCAAGCCAGCTAACGTTGGGGAGTCATATCGCCCGATATCACTCCTCTCGCCAGTAGTAAAGACACTTGAGGCGGTCCTACTCCCGCTCTACACATCACACTTGATGTTAGCCGAGCACCAACATGGCTTCAGGAAAGGTAGGAGCACAACATCTGCTCTAAATGTCATAAACACTCAGATAACTGACGGTCTTAATCAAAATAGGCCTAATGACAGGACGGTTCTAGTTGCACTTGATTTGAGTCAAGCTTTTGACACAGTAAATCATGGGCAACTTGTAGCTGATTTGGAAGACTCGTCACTCCCCCCCTGTCTAAAGCGTTGGACCGCCAATTATCTCAGTGGTCGTCGGTCGTCTGTTGTATTTAGAAACAAAAAATCTAAAGCCAGGAAGATAAAACAAGGGGTACCACAGGGTGGTGTCCTCTCCCCGTTATTGTTTAACTTCTATATTTCGAAGCTTCCTCCTCCACCAGAAGAAGTTACGATTGTTTCTTACGCAGACGATTGCACGATATTGGCAACTGGTACTTCCGTTGATGAGCTGTGCTCCAAAATAAATGGTTATCTCCCCTCTCTAGTCGAGTTCTTCACTGCCCGAACCTTGACATTGTCGCCAACAAAGTCTTCGGCGACCTTATTCACGACGTGGACGGCGCAGGTTGGCATGGAATTAGAAATCTATGTAGGTGATCATAAAATACCTACTGTCGCTCACCCAAAAATTTTAGGAGTGACTTTTGACACCATGCACACTTTCGCTGCCCATTCAGCTGCAATTGTCTCAAAATTACAGAGCCGCAACAAAATCCTCAAGTCACTAGCCGGCAGTACTTGGGGTAAAGACAAAGAAACGTTGTTGGTAACGTACAAGGCAATTGGTCGGCCGATCCTGAACTATGCGTCGCCGATATGGTCGCCGGGGCTTGCAGACGTTCACTGGAATCAGCTTCAGGCCTGTCAAAACACCGCGCTCAGAACCGCTACGGGGTGCGTCCTTATGTCACCTATATCTCATATACATAATGAGGTGGAAATGCTTCCAGTTAGGGAGCATAATGAAATGCTAAACAAGCAGTACCTACTGAACTGCTGTAAACCACAGCATCCCGGTAGACAACTGCTTGAACTCATTCCGCCTCCTAGGACCATAAGGTCGCATCTACGTAAACATTTTGATGAGATCCGTCATTATATAACAACGCCGTTTGATCTACAGGTGCACAAACAGGCTTTGGGGCATATCCATACAACGTCTGTTGGCCATTACTCTGCGCTCTGTCCGCTAAACAATGTCTTACATGCCGCAACACCTGGCATTTCTGAAGAGGAGCGTCATCTTCCTCGAGAGACAAGGGTCACTCTGGCTCAATTACGCTCTGGATATTGTAGTAGGTTAAACTCCTACATATCTAGACTGAACCCTGATGTGCCGAATGTATGTCCGGCATGCGGCTCGTCCCCCCACAATACCAATCACTTATTTTCTTGCTCATTTGAGCCCACTCTTCTAACACCCATCTCTCTTTGGTCCAATCCTATTGAAACTGCTAGTTTCCTTGGACTCCCGTTAGAAGATATTGATGACAATTAGGTTAAGGAAAAATACGCGTTGGGCAGGACTACACATCGTTACAACAACAACAACAATCGACACACACCATCTCTTTGTCGATTTCAAAGCCGCTTTTGATAGCTCAAAAAGGAGTAGCCTGTATGCCGCCATGTCGAATTTGGTTCCCTGCAAAGCTTATACGGCTTTGCCAAATGACGTTGAGGAATACCAACAGCTCCGTCAGAATCGGGAAGAACCTCTCTGAGCCATTTGATACCAAACGAGGCTTCAGACAGGGCGACTCCCTTTCGTGCGATTTCTTCAACCTGATGCTGGAGAAGATAATTCGAGCAGCAGAGCTAAACCGCAATGGTACAATCTTTTACAAGAGCGTGCAATTGCTGGCGTATATTGATATCATTGGCCTTAACAAACGCGCAGTAAGCGCCGCCTTCTTTGGTTTGGATAAAGAAGCTAAAAAAGTGGGTCTTGCGGTGAACGAGGACAAGACGAAGTATCTGCTGTCATCGAAGAAAGAATCGGCGCACCTGCGCCTTGGCAGCCAAGTCACCGTTGATAGCTACAAGTTTGAAACAGTGAGGGACTTCGCTATTTGGGAACCAGCATTAACACCGAAAATAATGTCAGTCTAGAAATCCAACGGAGAATCACTCTTGCCAACAAGTGTTACTTTGGACTAAGTACGCAATTGAGAAGTAAAGTCCTCTCTCGACAAACGAAGATCACGCTCTATAAGTCTCTCATCATACCAGTCCTGATGTACGGCTCGGAGAGAAAAGTTCTCCGGAAGATATATGGTCCTTCCCGTGATGCCAACGGCGAGTATCGAAGGAAATTTAACGATGAGCTGTACGAGCTTTTCGCAGACCTGACCATAGTGCAGAGAATTAAAGCCCAAAGGCTTCGCTGGCTGGGTCATGTTATGCGAATGGACAAAGAGGCTCCAGCACAGAAGGTTTTCCTATCGACACCCGAATTCGGCAACAGAGGAAGGGGGAGGCCTCGACTGTGGAGGATGACTTGAACTCCTTTGGGGTTTCCAATTGGCGTCAGTTATCGCTAAAAAGGAATGACTGGCGTGCTTTGATACGGAACGGCCAAAATCGCCTAGGCGGTTAAGCGTCAATTAATGACGCAAGCCAAAATTAGCTTCGATCCATCCGTGTAACAAGTCTCAGAATCGGATTCAGCATATGGGTTCCCTGTTTCCCAGAGCACTCGATTTACGATTGAAACCTAAAAGTTTCGCGTAATCCTGAGCGTAGGAGTTATTGCATCACTTAACTGCAATATAGGACTATTGATGAACTTCTTGATAATATTCATGTGTCCTGTCATATTTCCGATTGTTAGATCAGAAATGTTTCGAAGTCATAATGCAGCAAGCGCGCCTTCTCTATTAGAATGCGTAAGGGAGGTATTCCCCCAAGGGCACTTAAAGCATCACCAGGGCACGTTCTCATTGCACCTGTTATACCGACACAGACTAGCCGATGCAGCTTACTTAGTTAAGTTGCCGCTGCTCTTTGTGCAGTCTTAGGCCACCAGACTAGGGAAGCGTAGGTGACTATTGGCTTCACAACCGTATTAAATGACCAGTAAGGTGCCCATATTATATAAGCGAAAAATCAAATAAGGTTTACTGATCTAGGCATCCCTTACATTTTTAGCTATCTCCAAAACAAATATTCTGGGAGAGTTTCAACCTAATATTTCAACGGCAAGACAGTGCTCAAGGACATAACAAATTTTGAAAAAAAAAAAATTGAAAAAGTTGTAATTTTGGTCATTTTTTGCAAGAAGTAAAACTGCGTAGGAAGAAATAAATGTATTTATTTGATAGGACAGCACATTTAGACTGCCTTGTTGCAGGAAAATTGAACGGCATTGTTTTCCATAAGTGATAGTTATGAAATATTTCAAACATGTATGTATAACTTTTGGTACTGCTATGAGATGTTTTTCTGTATAATATTAAGTTTTGTTAATCTAGATCTTATTGATAATTTTTTTTTTTGCATCTGTTTAAAACACCTGCAACAAAGAAACACACTTCAAAAATTAATATATTATTTTTTAACTTTTGCATACAAATCGCGAAACTTAGGGTCCATTGAGCACCCTTTTCCCATCCATCAAAAAATCTGAAAAATTACAAAATGTATATTGAGCCCCATTTTAAAAAGATGGAGGGGTGCCCGGGGTGAACTTTTGAACCACCCTAATGACCAGCATATCATTTTGGAAGACAGCTCCCATGTTGGGCAATACAGTCTAGAGTTTTTCCTAGATTAAAGGTAAAATATAATACGCTCTCGTTTTCATTACGCACGTAGTTGATATGAGCTGTTAGGAACTTTTTACAAAGATTAAAGGGTTTGACTGTGGGACATTTTCTTGTATTTTCCTGAAACAATGTTTTAGTTTTTTCAGTTTTATCAATTCAGTTCCCTCCCACCCGACCAAGGATCCTATTTAAACGAACATCGGAGATTTATGATAGTTTTTCGTAGCTTCTAAGTTCGTTAAAGAGTCTCGCATTTAAAATGGATGCAAGGAAGTTGAAGAGAATCGCGATAGTTTGTCGTAACTTCAAAGTTCGTTATATATAAGAGTCTCGGGTTTCAAACGGATGTTAGTGAGCTTTCGAGAATTCCGATAGTTTCTGGTAACTTCAAAGTTTCCCACCCGACCAGCGCTCACGAAAATACCTAAGTTTCCGAAGCTTTAGCAATAATTTTCCTGACAATTGTATCGAGAATGGGTTCAGCAAAACTATCGTAAAAGTATTACCGTTCGCCCAGTTTGTGGCAGCAGAGCTCACTTTCTCGATATCAGATTTTGATACATTTTCCGATTCTTTTTCGTGCCGTAAATAGATTGCTAACGGATCTGGTTTCGGTACGTTTACACTATCCAGAAAGTACGCAAACAGTATCAAATACGATCCTGTTTTGTGCTGTAAATGGACTACTAACGGATCTTGTTTCGGTACAATTTCACTATCGAGAATGTATCGCAAACAGTATCAAATACGGGTCGAGAATTTTTACGATAACGATAAGTTCCATGAAAATTTGTCGGGTAGTATTATCAAGTGTAAAAGTACTTACATATGTACGTAGTTTAGTTGAGTTTTTGTACTTTACGGTGATTTTTGTTGTTGTTGTGGGTGGACCTGATGCTGGGCTTTACAAGGCTATGCGTAGTTTAGTTGAGTTTTTGTACTTTACGCTGCTTTTTTGTTGTTGTTGTGGGTGGACCTGCTGTTGGGCTTTACAAGACTACGCGTAGGTTACTTGATTTTTTGTACTTTACGCTTTGTGGGCGCAGTTGCTGCTTTGCTTGGTTTGACAACGCTAAAAAATAATTACAAAATTTAATTGTTATTATATTTAGGCCACTTTTAAAAAAGCATGTAAAAGTACTTACATATGAACGTATATGGTTATAAGCTATAAGTTTATTTGTTGCGCTCTTGTTGCGGTATAATTGATGACTAGAATAATTAAATTTTTTTCATTTAGACAACTTTTTTTTATTTGACAAAACGTTCAAAGGAAAAGTTTTCTAACATCCGTTTTAAATCCGAGACTCTTATATCTAACGAACTTTCAAATTACGAGAAATTATCGCAATTCTCTTGAAGTCTCTAACATCCGTTTTAAATCCGAGACCCTTATATCTAACGAACTTTCAAATTACGAGAAATTATCGCAATTCTCTTGAAGTCTCTAACATCCGTTTTAAATCCGAGACTCTTATATCTAACGAACTTTCAAATTACGAGAAATTATCGCAATTCTCTTGAAATCTCTAACATCCGTTTTAAATCTGAGACTCTTATATCTAACGAACTTTCAAATTACGAGAAATTATCGCAATTCTCTTGAACTCTCTAACATCCGTTTTAAACCCGAAAATCTTATATCTAACGAGCTTTGAAGCTAAGAGAAACTATCATAAATCTCCGATGTTCGTTTTAATAGGATTCTTGGTCGGGTGGGTCGTTCCACATTCAAAATTTACACATATTTAAAAAAAAAATATTTTATTTTAAGTATTATAGTAATATATAATTTATAGAGTTTTAATCATAAAGATTAATACAAATAGATAGAACTAGGTAATTAATGTACATTGTTTGGATAAGTGTTTGGCCCAGAGAGAGGGCTCAAGAGGTAGCGGCACCAATAGTTTGGATTACGGCTCGTGATGCAATGTCGCCCTGGAGTTTCTAGCTGCCAGATATAGCCATATCTGGCGGCAGCCGTGGTGTAGCGGTAAAGTGTTAGGCCTTCTACACCAAGTCGTGGCGGTTCGATGCCCGGCAGAAGTAACATCAAAAATTATTTAGAAAAAGGATTTTTCTAAACGGGGTCGCCCCTCGGCAGTAGTTTGGCAAACTCTCCGGGTGTATTTCTGCCATGAGAAGCTTCTCAGCAAAAAATTCATTTGCCTTGCAAGTGCCGTTCGGAGTCGGCAAAAAAACTGTAGGTCCCGCCAACTTGTAGGAAAAACTTAAAAAGCAACACACCACAAGTTGGAAAGAGAAGCTCGGCTAAAAATCTCGTTAGAGCTTATGATAACCTGTTGGTATATCGCCGCCAATAGTTTTTAGATATAGCCATACAGAGGAGTCTTCCTCAAGTCCTGTCGGTTTAGGAAGAGATATCATTGTGAGATTTTTTGAAATTTAAATATTCAAAGCATATAAAACACTAACTTACGTAGGATTCGAAACAAATCATGCCCATTTCCTTCTTCCTCTTAGCGTTCTAGGAAAAAATAGCGAGCTTCTGCTATTTCAGCATTTTTAATTCAACTAATTTTTTCACTTAATTGACAGAAAACATGAAGCTTGATAAAAAAAAAACATAAACATCCGATTTATTTGCGAGTATCGTATATCAAGCGAAGAAACTATCGCAACTCTCGTAAGCTCTCTAACATCCGTTTTAATCCCGAGATTCTGATATCTAACGAACTATCTAGTTACGAGAAACTATCGCAATTCTCTTAAGTTCTCTAACATCCGTTCTAAACCCGAAACTCTTATATCTTACGAGCTTTGAAGTTACGAGAAACTATTGCAATTCTCTTGAACTTTCCAACATCCGTTTTAAAACCGAGACTCTTGTATCTAACGAACTTTGAAGCTTCTCGTAGCTCCGAGGTTCGTTTAAATAGGATTCTTGTTCGGGTGGGTTGTTACATATACGAGTCTCGAGTTTAAAACGTATGTTTATGTTGTTTTTTAAGTCATGTTGTTTGTAAAATAGAAAAAAAAAATCTATTTGAAAATTTAATGCTGAAATAGCATATACCATGCTCTATATTTCCTGGAGTTCTATAAGGAATTGCTTAATAGACATTATTTCCCGATGACGAATCCAAAGTAAGTGTTTGTTAGCTTTTAAATATTCAAATTCCACTTAATTTTACAATTATTTTCCGTCCTAATGATAACATTGCAAACTCTATTTTATGGCTCTACCCAGCTGCTAACATCTCCAGAGGGACATTCAACCAAGAGCCGCAATCTAAACTATTGGTGCCTTCAAATATTTAGTCCTCTCTCCATGGCGATCACATTTTTTACATATTAATTTGCTTCTAGTATTTGTATTATAATTATTATTGAAACTGTATAGAAATTAAATGCTACATAAAGAAATTAAAATAAAGCTAATGATTGCAACTAAAACAAGTAAGGAAAGCTGTCTTCGGCTGTGCCGAAGGCTATATACCTTTCATGAATAAGCGTCACGATTTTCACTGTTCGATCCCCAGTACAGCCTGTTTCAATTTAACTATATTTACTATACACATTACACATCTTTGTTATAATCAAGGACTGAAACCGAAACCGAAACCGTAACCGTAACCGATTAAAACCGATTCATTTTTCAAAACCGAAACCGAAACCGTAACCGTTATTTTGATATGGAAAAGACCGAAACCGAAACCGTTTCAAAAGCCGGAACCGGTTCCAAACGGTTTTGAATTTTTTCAATACCTTACTTATGTGAGTGGGCACATAGGTACTTCGTTTTACAAATAGGTACCCTGAAAGTTTTCATGGAAGATTGTGGAGCCACGTTTTGACATCAGTATCAAAATTCTGAAAGAGGAAGTTTGAATATAGTTGAATGAAGCGATCGAAACAAATTCACGAGATCCGAAAAAGAAATGTTCAGGCTTGCCTCGGAAAGTGCCACTAATTTTAATGTTTTTAACGATTTATACATTTCATTTGGCTTCCATTTTAATAAAAAAAGTAGAGTTAACTTTAGGAATTTGTTTTGCAGAAATTTCATCTATGCATAGCGTTAATAAATGTATTATTATATTGGACAAATCCCATCATGGCCGCAGAAAAAAAGTTATGAAAATTCAGACCTATTTCGTAGCTACATAGGTACTTGAGTATTTTAGTAGTAAAATTTTTTTTCCTGTTTTTATTTGGAAACCGAAACCGGAACGAAACCGTAACCGAAACCGAAATAAATTTTGAAGAACGAAACCGGAACCGAAACCGAAACACGTTGCAAAAACCGAAACCGAAACCGGAACGTTATTTTAATCGGTTTCAGACCTTGGTTATAATTTAAAAAAACTTACAAAATAATAGGATCCGAGTTATCGGAACAATCGATTATATGGGAGGTATACATATGTCATAATGACTCGATCTTATCGATTTTCACTCTACACACAACATAAATAGAACGTACTCAAGTTGCAAAATTGTATGTTCCTAACTTTATAAATGCGGAAGTATTGGCCAAAAAACCTTATATCGGAACAACCGGTTGTATGGGGCTATATGTTATATTTACCCGATCTTCTTGATTTTCCTCTACACACTACATAAATTGAAAGTACTCAAGTTGCAAAAATTTATGTTCCTAACTTTTTAATTGCAGAAGTTTTGGCCAAAAATCCTTATATCTGAACAATCGGTTGTATGGGGGCTATATGTTACATTTGCCCGATCTTGTTGATTTTCACTCCATACACTACATAAATAGAAAGTACTCAAGTTGCAAAATTTTACGTTCCTAACTTTTTAATTGCAGAAGTTTTGGTCAAAAAACCTTATATCTGAACAATCGGTTGTATGGGGGCTATATGTTACATTTGCCCGATCTTGTTGATTTTCACTATATACAGTACATAAACAAAGAGTACTCCAGTTGCAAAATTTTACGTTCCTAACTTTTTAATTGCAGAAGTTTTGGCCAAAAAACCTTATATTTGAACAATCGGTTGTATGGGGGCTATATGTTACATTTGCCCGATCTTGCTGATTTTCACTCCATACACTACATAAATAGAAATTACTCGAGTTGCAAAATTTTACGTTCCTAACTTTTTAATTGCGGAAGTTTTGGTCAAAAAACCTTATATCTGCACAATCGGTTGTATGGGGGCTATATGTTACATTTGCCCGATCTTGTTGATTTTCACTATATACACTACATAAATAGAAATTACTCGAGTTGCAAAATTTTACGTTCCTAACTTTTTAATTGCGGAAGTTTTGGTCAAAAAACCTTATATCTGAACAATCGGTTGTATGGGGGCTATATGTTACATTTGCCCGATCTTGTTGATTTTCACTATATACAGTACATAAATAAAAAGTACTCCAGTTGCAAAATTTTACGTTCCCAACTTTTTAATTGCAGAAGTTTTGGCCATAAAACCTTTTATCTGAATAATCGGTTGTATGGGGGCTATATGTTACATTTCCCCGATCTTGTTGATTTTCACTCCATACACTACATAAATAGAAATTACTCGAGTTGCAAAATTTTACGTTCCTAACTTTTTAATTGCAGAAGTTTTGGCCAAAAAACCTTTTATCTGAATAATCGGTTGTATGGGGGCTATATGTTACATTTGCCCGATCTTGTTGATTTTCACTCCATACACTACATAAATAGAAATTACTCGAGTTGCAAAATTTTACGTTCCTAACTTTTTAATTGCGGAAGTTTTGGTCAAAAAACCTTATATCTGAACAATCGGTTGTATGGGGGCTATATGTTACCTTTGCCCGATCTTGTTGATTTTCACTATATACAGTACATAAATAAAAAGTACTCCAGTTGCAAAATTTTACGTTCCTAACTTTTTAATTGCGGAAGTTTTGGTCAAAAAACCTTATATCTGAACAATCGGTTGTATGGGGGCTATATGTTACATTTGCCCGATCTTGTTGATTTTCACTCCATACACTACATAAATAGAAATTACTCGAGTTGCAAAATTTTACGTTCCTAACTTTTTAATTGCGGAAGTTTTGGTCAAAAAACCTTATATCTGAACAATCGGTTGTATGGGGGCTATATGTTACATTTGCCCGATCTTGTTGATTTTCACTATATACAGTACATAAATAAAAAGTACTCCAGTTGCAAAATTTTACGTTCCTAACTTTTTAATTGCGGAAGTTTTGGTCAAAAACCCTTATATCTGAACAATCGGTTGTATGGGGGCTATATGTTACATTTGCCCGATCTTGTTGATTTTCACTCCATACACTACATAAATAGAAATTACTCGAGTTGCAAAATTTTACGTTCCTAACTTTTTAATTGCGGAAGTTTTGGTCAAAAAACCTTATATCTGAACAATCGGTTGTATGGGGGCTATATGTTACATTTGCCCGATCTTGTTGATTTTCACTATATACAGTACATAAATAAAAAGTACTCCAGTTGCAAAATTTTACGTTCCTAACTTTTTAATTGCAGAAGTTTTGGCCAAAAAACCTTTTATCTGAATAATCGGTTGTATGGGGGCTATATGTTACATTTGCCCGATCTTGTTGATTTTCACTATATACAGTACATAAACAAAGAGTACTCCAGTTGCAAAATTTTACGTTCCTAACTTTTTAATTGCAGAAGTTTTGGCCAAAAAACCTTATATTTGAACAATCGGTTGTATGGGGGCTATATGTTACATTTGCCCGATCTTGCTGATTTTCACTCCATACACTACATAAATAGAAATTACTCGAGTTGCAAAATTTTACGTTCCTAACTTTTTAATTGCGGAAGTTTTGGTCAAAAAACCTTATATCTGCACAATCGGTTGTATGGGGGCTATATGTTACATTTGCCCGATCTTGTTGATTTTCACTATATACACTACATAAATAGAAATTACTCGAGTTGCAAAATTTTACGTTCCTAACTTTTTAATTGCGGAAGTTTTGGTCAAAAAACCTTATATCTGAACAATCGGTTGTATGGGGGCTATATGTTACATTTGCCCGATCTTGTTGATTTTCACTATATACAGTACATAAATAAAAAGTACTCCAGTTGCAAAATTTTACGTTCCCAACTTTTTAATTGCAGAAGTTTTGGCCATAAAACCTTTTATCTGAATAATCGGTTGTATGGGGGCTATATGTTACATTTGCCCGATCTTGTTGATTTTCACTCCATACACTACATAAATAGAAATTACTCGAGTTGCAAAATTTTACGTTCCTAACTTTTTAATTGCAGAAGTTTTGGCCAAAAAACCTTTTATCTGAATAATCGGTTGTATGGGGGCTATATGTTACATTTGCCCGATCTTGTTGATTTTCACTCCATACACTACATAAATAGAAATTACTCGAGTTGCAAAATTTTACGTTCCTAACTTTTTAATTGCGGAAGTTTTGGTCAAAAAACCTTATATCTGCACAATCGGTTGTATGGGGGCTATATGTTACATTTGCCCGATCTTGTTGATTTTCACTATATACACTACATAAATAGAAATTACTCGAGTTGCAAAATTTTACGTTCCTAACTTTTTAATTGCGGAAGTTTTGGTCAAAAAACCTTATATCTGAACAATCGGTTGTATGGGGGCTATATGTTACATTTGCCCGATCTTGTTGATTTTCACTATATACAGTACATAAATAAAAAGTACTCCAGTTGCAAAATTTTACGTTCCCAACTTTTTAATTGCAGAAGTTTTGGCCATAAAACCTTTTATCTGAATAATCGGTTGTATGGGGGCTATATGTTACATTTGCCCGATCTTGTTGATTTTCACTCCATACACTACATAAATAGAAATTACTCGAGTTGCAAAATTTTACGTTCCTAACTTTTTAATTGCAGAAGTTTTGGCCAAAAAACCTTTTATCTGAATAATCGGTTGTATGGGGGCTATATGTTACATTTGCCCGATCTTGTTGATTTTCACTCCATACACTACATAAATAGAAATTACTCGAGTTGCAAAATTTTACGTTCCTAACTTTTTAATTGCGGAAGTTTTGGTCAAAAAACCTTATATCTGAACAATCGGTTGTATGGGGGCTATATGTTACATTTGCCCGATCTTGTTGATTTTCACTATATACAGTACATAAATAAAAAGTACTCCAGTTGCAAAATTTTACGTTCCCAACTTTTTAATTGCAGAAGTTTTGGCCAAAAAACCTTTTATCTGAATAATCGGTTGTATGGGGGCTATATGTTACATTTGCCCGATCTTGTTGATTTTCACTCCATACACTACATAAATAGAAATTACTCGAGTTGCAAAATTTTACGTTCCTAACTTTTTAATTGCAGAAGTTTTGGCCAATAAACCTTTTATCTGAATAATCGGTTGTATGGGGGCTATATGTTACATTTGCCCGATCTTGTTGATTTTCACTCCATACACTACATAAATAGAAATTACTCGAGTTGCAAAATTTTACGTTCCTAACTTTTTAATTGCGGAAGTTTTGGTCAAAAAACCTTATATCTGAACAATCGGTTGTATGGGGGCTATATGTTACATTTGCCCGATCTTGTTGATTTTCACTATATACAGTACATAAATAAAAAGTACTCCAGTTGCAAAATTTTACGTTCCTAACTTTTTAATTGCAGAAGTTTTGGCCAAAAAACCTTTTATCTGAATAATCGGTTGTATGGGGGCTATATGTTACATTTGCCCGATCTTGTTGATTTTCACTGCATACACTACATAAATAGAAATTACTCGAGTTGCAAAATTTTACGTTCCTAACTTTTTAATTGCGGAAGTTTTGGTCAAAAAACCTTATATCTGAACAATCGGTTGTATGGGGGCTATATGTTACATTTGCCCGATCTTGTTGATTTTCACTCCATACACTACATAAATAGAAATTACTCGAGTTGCAAAATTTTACGTTCCTAACTTTTTAATTGCGGAAGTTTTGGTCAAAAAACCTTATATCTGAACAATCGGTTGTATGGGTGCTATATGTTACATTTGCCCGATCTTGTTGATTTTCACTATATACAGTACATAAATAAAAAGTACTCCAGTTGCAAAATTTTACGTTCCTAACTTTTTAATTGCAGAAGTTTTGGCCAAAAAACCTTTTATCTGAATAATCGGTTGTATGGGGGCTATATGTTACATTTGCCCGATCTTGTTGATTTTCACTCCATACACTACATAAATAGAAATTACTCGAGTTGCAAAATTTTACGTTCCTAACTTTTTAATTGCGGAAGTTTTGGTCAAAAAACCTTATATCTGAACAATCGGTTGTATGGGGGCTATATGTTATACTGGTACGATCTTGCCAGTTCCGACAAATGATTCCTATATTACAAAATGGTGGCCAAATATCTCAAAAATTGAGGGACTAGTTTGCGTTCAAACAGACAGACGGACATGGCTAAATCAACTCAGCTTGTCATCCTGGTCATTTCGGTATACTTATTCATGGGTCCATCTCTTCTTCTTCTCATACTTACAAACATCGGACCAAAGTTATAATACCATTTCATGTTCATGAAAGGTATAAAAATATGTGTCAATTTTGAATGTGGAACGACTTGAAACTCGTAAGCGTAAACATTCTCGACCCGTTTTCGATACTGTTTTAGGTACTTTCTCGATAGCGAAAACGTACCGAAACAAGATCCGTTAGTAGTGCATTTACAGCACAAAAAAGAATCGTATTTTATATTGTTTACGTACTTTCTCGATAGTGTAAATGTACCGATACCAGATCCATTAGCAATCCATTTACGGCACGAAAACGAATCGGAAACTGTTTCAAAATCTGATATCGAGAAAGTGAGCTCTGCTGCAATAAACTGGGCGAAGGGTAATACTTTTACGTTAGTTTTGCGGAACCCATTTTCGATACTTTTGTCAGGAAAATTATTGCTAAAGCTTCGAAAACTTAAGCATTTTCGTGAGCGTTGGTCGGGTGGGCTATGCCACTACTTACCTGTAACTCTTGATATTACCGTTACTCTTCTCGAACCACTTAGATGATTTGATAAAGGTCATAAAGTCCCTTATGTCCAGCCCCGCTACCTGATGCAGGATATCCTGCGGGTTAGGGGTTTAGAATATGACCGAGGTAAGCATACCGGTCGTAAGAGGCGACTAATATGCACATAGGTAATGACGTGCTTACTCGATGGTTGATCTACGGATATGATGCCTCTCACCTCTCATTACCCATCTTCTCCTTCCCCTCGGAAGGGAACTACCAAGTACGCCTTCTCGCGCCACTAAATGGCGGGCAGTTGCAGATGAGGTGCTCCGCTTTTTCTTCCTCCTCGGCATCTTTACGAGTCCGACAGCTTCGTCGGTAGGGCCTTGCTACGTGCCTTCCAATAGAGTAGTGCCCAGTTAATACTCGGGCATACCTAAGCGTTTCTTATCCCGCAGAACCTGTTTGGTCGTGCTCTGCTCAGCAAGTTCGTCTGCCCTACAGTTTCCCTCAATGTTCCTGTGTCCCGGGACAAAAAAATATATACATAAGAGGTGAACAATTAGTTCATGAATTTTAGAATAATCTGCAAAAAATACAGATGGCGATACAGATTTTTTAGACCGATTTTGATGGTTTGAAAAACTGTCCATGAAGATTTAGGGAAGAGTTTACAGTGCATACAGTACTTTGTCGGATATGCATCTGCCACGCTCCGGTCCTATCACCTTCTGGTACTAGCCCACCTATTTACCGAATAGAATATTCTAATACCCTAAAACGCTGTGAAATCGTATGGTGTGGTTATGGATCAAAGTATTTCAATCGATTGCCATGTTTCAGTTTTCGCGATGCATACAATTACTTTTATTTGTATTCCTATGGATATAGATTACTCGAAAGGTTTCGGTGGTAAATTTGGTGTACAGGACGACCGCAAAGATAAGTCAGCAATGGGATGGGATCATAAAGAAGCACTCCAAAAACATGAAAGTCAAACTGATCATAAAGTTGTGAGTTAGCTTTTCAAAAGAATAAACATATAACACTAAATAATAAAATAATAAACACTAAAACACATTTGAACATATGTTTTCATAACAGGGTTTCGGTGGGAAATTTGGTGTACAAATTGACCGTATGGATAAATCGGCAGCTGGCTTCGATGATCTGGAGAAACAGCAAATCGGCACTGCGTATACGAAAGTCAAACCCAATATAGAAGGAGCTAAACCATTAAATTTACGCGCGAAATTTGAAAACTTTGCCAAAAACTCAGAAGAAGAAACTCGGAAAAGAGCTGAAGAACAAAAACGATTGCGGGAAGATAAAGATCGTCAAGATCGTGAGGAAGCATCTAAAAAGATTGTGATTGAAAATACACCTTTACCAGCGGCAGAAGAAGCAAGAGCCCCACCACCAAAGGGAAGCCGTACTTCAATTTCAACAGGTCGAGAAGGTGGCATTAGCACCGCAATTAGTGCATTTAATCAAATGCAATCGCCAAAAACCGAGAATACCCCAACCTTAAGAAAAGAACCTATAACAATTCCTAAATCTGAACCAGAGAAACCCATACAACAAATTGAAAATAGACCAAATCAGAATAATAAACTCCCCAAGGCTACAGCACCACCTGATGTTATTCCTATTATTGAAATAGAAAATACAACATCGCCACAATTATCGCCACCAGAATCCACGATACCAGTTCACTGCAATAACGAAAGTATTGAACCAACACAGCACCAAAAAGAAAAACCCCAGTCACCAATTAACGTAAAGAAAGAAGTGAAAGCTGAAACAGTTAATGCTCCAGATTTAACAAATGCGCAGGTTGCACCTCTTGACGAACCCATTTATTCCAATTCGGATAATTTGGCAGACTATATAGAAGACACTGGTATACATGCAATTGCTCTGTATGATTATCAAGCTGCAGATGATGATGAAATATCCTTCGACCCCGATGATGAAATCACTCATATCGAAATGGTAAATACAGTCGAAACTGGTATTGTTCAATTAAACTTTTTGTTTTTACTTTGTAGATCGACGAGGGCTGGTGGCGCGGACTGTGCAAGAATCGCTACGGTCTTTTCCCAGCAAATTACGTGCAGCTCATGAATCAGTAACTATATGTCTTATGCTACTTTATGAAATCAAAGAGCTACGGAGTAATGCATTTCAGATCGAGGATTCGCAATACTTTTTTTGGAAATTTATGTATATTCGTATTTGTCGTAACAGATATTTTAACACTAAACTACTATTACGAGACAAACAAGAAAAATATGGTGATACAAAATTTAATTTTTTTCCCCAAATCAGTACATATTTGGTTACAATGCATTAGTCCAATGAGTTGTTAAACAATGATGTGTTTTACCGTATGTTATCGTTGTAAGAGTAATTAACTTGCACTTTAAAGTGAAAATATTAGCAATGCAAACGGCGCAGCAATGTATCTATGCAAATTATGTTAAAATTAATTTACATGTATGTATGTATTGTAACATATCGTCGCCGCGCCTGCAAAAACAGATATTCATTTTTTTCTCCAACTTTATTATTTCATATTTAATAAGCACTACCCATTCCCGACCAGTCTGCGTTTGCCATTTTTTAATATCTCTTCGAGTTTTGAAGTTATCGAAAAAACTCTCTGTTTCTACCAAGGCTGCACAACAAAATAAACAAAATTTTTTTGAAAGTTGTAAAAAAAAAATTTCTCAAATATCTCTTCGAGTTTCGAAGTTATCGAAAAAACTCGCTGTTTCTACCAAGGCTGCACAACAAAATAAACAGTATTTTTTTTAAAGTAACGTTATCAAAAAAATTTTTTTTTTTTAATTTTGTTTCGCTAGCATTAAAAACAAAATCAAGAATTTTCGTTTCTATTTGTTATATCGAAGTTTGAGTACTTTTTTGAGGATTTTTTTTTAAGAAAAAATATACTCTAACTCAAGCAATCAAAATACAAAAAATTTTGAGATTTTGATTTCAATGAAAGGAAAAGCTTTTCGTTGATATAAAAACGTTTAAACTTTTGAATAACGAATTGAAAACAAACTATTTTTATTTTTTTGATAAAAATAACGTTATTAAGCAGGCCATTTCCAACAGTCACCCCTATTATGGTTGTCAATATCAATTGCCACTTCGTATCAATATCAACATCAAGTCGTATCAATATCAACGTCGCATGAATGCAGTTCTGGTATTTACTTCATCAATGTGTTGACGTTGACGTGTTATCGATAATTTTATAGCAAAACTACGATCATTTATTTTGACAATTGTTTATTGGCTCTCAACAGCTGAATTTTTTCATAAAAACTGTCGGTATTTGTTTCCTTTAGGGGTCAATTGCTAATAAATTAGCTAAAATTATGGGAGATAGCTACAGGTACAGCCTAATAAAATTACAACAACCACATGAAAACTTGCAACTTTGATTGCAAATATCTCTTCAAAGAAGCAAAATATTAAAAAACGCTGCGCAAATTGGTTGTTGCTTGTTATTTTCTTTTTTTTTTTTTTCATTTTCCTAAATTAAATAAAAACTAAACAAATAAAGTGTGTAAAAAGGTATAATTCTGAGTTATTTTACCAAATTTTTACAGCAGAATATTTAATTGCGCGCTTGTCGTCACCAAAAACTGTGTTGACAATTTTTATGTTGACAATCGTCAATAGAATATCACTTTTGTTGGCAGCTCTTGATACTATTTTGGTATTGACGACAACAATAGTGATATTCTATTGACGGTTGTCAACATAAAAATTGTCAACACAGTTTTTGGTGACGACAAGCGCGCAATTAAATATCCTGCTGTAAAAATTTGGTAAAATAACTCAGAATTATACCTTTTTACACACTTTATTTGTTTAGTTTTTATTTAATTTAGGAAAATGAAAAAAAAATGATAATAACAAGCAACAACCAATTTGCGCAGCTTGTTTTAGAACTAAAACAAAATCCTGCGCTTACAAAAGGCTTTTCCAAAGGTGCAGTTCCCAATAATTTTAAGTCGCAACAGGGCGTAGAAATTTTCTATAGGGGGGGTTTGATCCTTCCGATGCTCCGAAGGTTGTGACTTTTGACAGTTTGGTATTTGTTTACTATAGGGGTCAACTGCTAATAAATTAGCTAAAATTATGGGAGATAGCTCAAAAGACGGGGTTCGCCTCAGGATCACGAATCTCCAAGCCTTTTTTTAATATTTTGCTTCTTTGAAGAGATATTTGCAATCAAAGTTGCAAGTTTTCATGTGGTTGTTGTAATTTTATTAGGCTGTACCTGTAGCTATCTCCCATAATTTTAGCTAATTTATTAGCAATTGACCCCTAAAGGAAACAAATACCGACAGTTTTTATGAAAAAATTCAGCTGTTGAGCGCCAATAAACAATTGTCAAAATAAATGATCGTAGTTTTGCTATAAAATTATCGATAACACGTCAACGTCAACACATTGATGAAGTAAATACCAGAACTGCATTCATGCGACGTTGATATTGATACGACTTGATGTTGATATTGATACGAAGTGGCAATTGATATTGACAACCATAATAGGGGTGAATAATAATATTGTATATATACAATTGTCGGATTTGGTGTCTAAAGACGCGTGTAGACCGCAATATCAATCCCATTAGTGTTATTTCGTGTGGTTTTTGTAATATTAAATAAAGCAGTTGCGAAATTTGGAGAAAGTAAAATGCACAGAAAAACTGGGGTCCCGTAGGCGGTTGGGCCGCCTGAGGGTTTCCTAAGAAGGCCGTGTGCCAAACGGTTTAAAAAAGCAAATTTTGACAGAGCGATGTTAAATTCTGACAGTTATCGTGGTGAATATGAACGTCAGAATTTGCCCTAGCCCTGGGGGACAATCAATATTGTGAGCACAGGGATGCATGTGCTGTTAACATCTATTATATATAAATGCGCAAACATAACTGGTTCCTCCCTTTTGTGCAATAACCACAATTCTAAGGTATATAAAATTTGGTATGTATCGATATGTCTCGCCGAGCAGGGTGGCCGACAACAAACCAAAAATTAAAAAAAATTAATTATAATATGATTTGAAAATCACACCACTACAAGTGCTATTCACGCATTCGCTTTATAGAGCCGCTGTTATGGATGTATGTAGGTATGACCACTTGCATTGTTGTGTTTGCATTCATTGCAGTAGGGTGAGTTGTTTTGTTGGCAGCAATAAGATAACATGAGCCAGCGCGTCAACTTTATTGAGCTTAGGTACAAACAGTGTTTACAGAAACAAAATCTGTGCGTGGGGATTCATAGAAGCAAATGCTTTTGAAAAAAAGCACAAATAAGCTAGATCATGCACAAGGCCCTTCGTGGCTAGACTTAGTGAAATAAAATAAAATGGAAAATTGATAAAATTAAAAAAAAAGTAAAATCAGAAATAGAAAAGTGATTTAAAGTAAAAAAAATAAAATTTGTTGAAAATGAAAGGAAAGGGAATAATATAAAATAAATGAAAATGAAACAAAATGTAATAAATAAAAGTATTAAATTAAGAAAATAATAGGAAAGGAAAGGAATGGATATAAGGAAAATAAAGGTAAGTTAAGGTAACGAACGGAAAATATGACAGAAAAATCAAAGGGAAAGGAAAGGAATTGAAAAGAAAAAAGGAAGGGAAGAAAGGAAATGTAATGTAGGTAAAGCAGTGGAAAAGAGAAGCAAAAGGAGAAAAACAAAGAAAGGAAAGAAGGAAAAAAGAAGGGAAAGAAAAGGTAGCGAGGAAGAAGGTATGGAAAATAAATGAAAATAAAAAGAAAGAAAAATAAAGGAAAGAAAGGTAATGAAAAGCTAAAAAAAATAAATTAAGGAAATGAATGAAAGAAAAAGAAAAGCAAAGGAGTTGCGGAAAGGAACAAAAGAAAATAAGGAAACGGTAGGAAAGGAAAGGTAAGAAAAGGAAAGGTAAGGAAACGAAATGACAGGAAGGGAAATTTAAGAAAAAAGTGAAAGAAAATATAGGTAAGAAAAAAATAAAAGAAAAGAAATGAAATGTAAAAAAAAATGAATAAAACGAAAGGAAACTAAAGCAACGGAAACGAAAGGAAAGGAAAGAAAAAGAAAATAAAAGGAAAAAGGAATGTAATGGAAATGGAAAGAAGGATCAGGTAAGAATATAAAAGAAACGAAAAGAAAGAAAAATAAAAGAAAAAAACAGAAAAGAAAGAAAGAAAGAAGGGAAATAAAATGAAATGAAAGAAGAGAAAAGGAAAGAAAAGGAAAGGAAAAGGAGAGGAAAGGAAAGGAAATAAAAGCAAATGAATGCTAAGGAAAGGAAAGGAAAGAAATACGTATGAAGACGACCTAAGAAGAATAAATAATTATCAACATTGAAACTATATTACTGAATAGTGTAAAGAGGGAGGAAAAGGCAAAATGAATAGGAATGTATAGAAACCAAAAATATACAAAATATGGAAAAGAAAGGAAAATTTAAGAAATAGCAAAAAGGTAGGAAGATAAAATAAGGTTTTGTGGTTGAATTTCAACCACTAGGCGAACTCTAGTTCATATTATTTCACATAAATTTATGTTCACAGGCGTTATTTAACACTAAAATATAATATAATGCGAATAATACGCAATATAAATGCATGAAAAACACGTAAAATGAAAATTGATTCACAAAGCATCTGCTTTTGCACGTGCTTTTTCCATACGTCAAAATTTACTACTGTCATAATTTAACGTTTCGTTTGGCACAGCAAAATGGCAAATATTCGTTCACCATAGGAAATTTGTTCACCTCATTTTACTCTGACGAAAAATGTTTTCAATTAGCACACAGCCGAAGAAAGAAATAATTACTTAATTTAAGTAAGAGGTTTCCTGCAGACAAGTAAACTATTTCTCAATTCAAGTAAACTTTTTAAAGTAAGCAAAAATTGTTTCCTTAAACTGGGTGAAATATTTTACTTATCTTAAGGAAGTCATGTCTTTAGAGCCAGATAAGGGAAATTTTTCCTTGAACTAAGGCATTTTTTCCTTGCGGTAAGGAAACTTTTTTCTGAGTGTATGATTAAGATATTTGCAGACCATGGCTCATTCAAGGACTTCCCCACATTTCAAGAACTTTCCCCACATATATCGAATGGCCTTTCCCCACCAATATGTAATGTCATGTATGCTTCCCTAATTCCAGACCCTTCGCTCCCAATGGCAAAAAGTTGTCATTCATGCAGTATATGACTTTTGTGATAGTCATAAATGCATTCGAAAAGCCGAATAAAGGAGTCATATATGACTCATATTTGAGCTCTACATGAGCCGTTTCTGAGGCAAATAAGAGTCATATATGACTCCCATTCAGGCTCATATAATATATGAAAATTAGCTCATATCGGACGACCATTGCAGGAACCCAACAAACAATCGGGGTCATAAATGATGCAGAAAGGAGTCTTAAATAGGAGCCTTTACGCTCTTTATGAGCTCATTTATGAGTCCGAAATGAGTGTATTTCCCTTCCTGCGATGGTCGTCCGATATGAGCTAAATTTCATATATTGAATGAGCCTGAATAGGAGTCATTAATGACTCTTATTTGCCTCAGAAACGGCTCATATAGAGCCTTAATATGAGTCAAATATGACTCCTTTATGGAGATTTTAGGATGCATTTATGACTCTTAAAAAAGCCATATACCTACTGCACTTTTTTTTGGTTCTTAAATGGCACCTTTTCGGCATTGAAAGGGGGACTGGAATTGGGGAAGCATACATGAACCTTTGCTAGTAGATCAGGGACCGGGCCGAATCGAAAGTGGGGGTGCATTAGGGAAAGAGCGATCATCGTACCACTAGCGTTTTTGCTAGGCAACAGCGTATTTTGTTGAGTCGTTGCTTGCAAGTGAGCGACTGAGCGTAACAAACAACATATATTGATTGTCCAGTGCGTTCATAGCGCCCTCCAAGCGAATTTGGTTCTCACATTTGCGGACAACTGTCCCACCAGCAACCGGGGCTTGCATGAGATGTTTGTGGGGAAATTCCTTTAAATATATGTGGTACAATGAAAGAAGAAACACTTATAGGATGGTATACTTATCAGCGAATCAGCTAGAACGGTGCCGCAAGACGGGATAGCAAAATTGCCAGGAACAGTCCGCACGCGATGTATGTAATTGAATATTTATTTGAAATAAAAAAATTTTCACAAACAAAATATGAAAATTTGTTCCAAAATTGCTTTGTTAAAAGGACAATTTCAGCATACGGCTCATAATTTTCATCAAATCGGAGTCATAAAGGACTCCTATATGATCTTATTTCGGAGGCTCATATTTTTCTAATATTTAGGGCTCATATCGGAATCCTAAATTATGAGCGCTCCCAGAATGATTGAGGGGATGGGAAGTACATTCATTTTGGACTCATAAAGTCCTTTGTAGGACTCCTTTCTGACTTGTTTATGACTCCAATTGTTTGCTGGGCTAGTACAGTTTTTGTCAATGTATTGTGTGAAAAAATTGTTGAAGCAATAAAGTAGAGGATAGGGGCCCAAATGTATTGAAACCAAATTAAAATTTTTTTGAAATAATGTTGAGTAGGGTTGCCCAAAAACTAACTTCAAAAATTCTTGGGCTCGATATACATTAGAGCGTATCACCAAAAAAAAGTCGGCCCTACCTCCCCTCATATGAAGTGTTTTTGAAAATCATTTAAAAAAAAAATTATATTTTTTTTCTGGCAACCCTAGATGTCGCCCAATTGCATTTTTATACCCAGCGTACTAGTACTAGTACAAGGGTATATTAATTTTGTTCACATAACGGTAGTTTGTAACGGCACAAAATAATCGAGATAGATATAGAGTCCGAAATGAGTGTATTTCCCTTCCTGCGATGGTCGTCCGATATGAGCTAAATTTCATATATTGAATGAGCCTGAATAGGGGTCATTAATGACTCTTATTTGCCTCAGAAACGGCTCATATAGAGCCTAAATATGAGTCAAATATGACTCCTTTATGGAGATTTTAGGATGCATTTATGACTCTTAAAAAAGCCATATACCTACTGCACTTTTTTTTTGTTCTTAAATGGCACCTTTTCGGCATTGAAAGGGGGACTGGAATTGGGGAAGCATACATGAACCTTTGGTAGTAGATCAGCGACCGGGCCGAATCGAAAGTGAGGGTGCATTAGGGAAAGAGCGATCATCGTACCACTAGCGTTTTTGCTAGGCAACAGCGTATTTTGTTGAGTCGTTGCTTGCAAGTGAGCGACTGAGCGTAAGAAACAACATATATTGATTGGCCAGTGCGTTCATAGCGCCCTCCAGACGAATTTGGTTCTCACATTTGCGGACAACTGTCCCACCAGCAACCGGGGCTTGCATGAGATGTTTGTGGGGAAATTCCTTTAAATATATGTGGTACAATGAAAGAAGAAACACTTATAGGATGGTATACTTATCAGCGAATCAGCTAGAACGGTGCCGCAAGACGGAATGGCAAAATTGCAAGGAACAGTCCGCACGCGATGTATGTAATTGAATATTTATTTGAAATAAAAAAATTTTCACAAACAAAATATGAAAATTTGTTTCAAAATTGCTTTGTTAAAAGAACAATTTCAGCATTTTCATCAAATCGGAGTCATAAAGGACTCCTATATGATCTTATTTCGGAGGCTCATATTTTTCTAATATTTAGGGCTCATATCGGACTCCTAAATTATGAGCGCTCCCAGAATGTTTGAGGGGATGGGAAGTACATTCATTTTGGACTCATAAAGAGCGTAAACCCTCCTTTTTAGGACTCCTTTCTGACTTGTTTATGACTCCAATTGTTTGCTGGGCTAGTACAGTTTTTGTTGTTGTTGTTGTAACGATGTGTAGTCCTGCCCAACGCGTATTTTTCCTTAACCTAATTGTCATCAATATCTTCTAACGGGAGTCCAAGGAAACTAGCAGTTTCAATAGGGTTGGACCAAAGAGAGATGGGTGTTAGAAGAGTGGGCTCAAATGACCAAGAAAATAAGTGATTGGTATTGTGGGGGGACGAGCCGCATGCCGGACATACATTCGGCACATCAGGGTTCAGTCTAGATATGTAGGAGTTTAACCTACCACAATATCCAGAGCGTAATTGAGCCAGAGTGACCCTTGTCTCTCGAGGATGATGACGCTCCTCTTCAGAAATGCCAGGTGTTGCGGCATGTAAGACATTGTTTAGCGGACAGAGCGCAGAGTAATGGCCAACAGACGTTGTATGGATATGCCCCAAAGCCTGTTTGTGCACCTGTAGATCAAACGGCGTTGTTATATAGTGACGGATCTCATCAAAATGTTTACGTAGATGCGACCTTATGGTCCTAGGAGGCGGAATGAGTTCAAGCAGTTGTCTACCGGGATGCTGTGGTTTACAGCAATTCAGTAGATACTGCTTGTTGAGCATTTCATTATGCTCCCTAACTGGAAGCATTTCCACCTCATTATGTATATGAGATATAGGTGACATAAGGACGCACCCCGTAGCGGTTCTGAGCGCGGTGTTTTGACAGGCCTGAAGCTGATTCCAATGAACGTCTGCAAGCCCCGGCGACCATATCGGCGACGCATAGTTCAGGATCGGCCGACCAATTGCCTTGTACGTTACCAACAACGTTTCTTTCTCTTTACCCCAAGTACTGCCGGCTAGTGACTTGAGGATTTTGTTGCGGCTCTGTAATTTTGAGACAATTGCAGCTGAATGGGCAGCGAAAGTGTGCATGGTGTCAAAAGTCACTCCTAAAATTTTTGGGTGAGCGCCAGTAGGTATTTTATGACCACCTACATAAATTTCTAATTCCATGCCAACCTGCGCCGTCCACGTCGTGAATAAGGTCGCCGAAGACTTTGTTGGCGACAATGTCAAGGTTCGGGCAGTGAAGAACTCGACTAGAGAGGGGAGATAACCATTTATTTTGGAGCACAGCTCATCAACGGAAGTACCAGTTGCCAATATCGTGCAATCGTCTGCGTAAGAAACAATCGTAATTTCTTCTGGTGGAGGAGGAAGCTTCGAAATATAGAAGTTAAACAATAACGGGGAGAGGACACCACCCTGTGGTACCCCTTGTTTTATCTTCCTGGCTTTAGATTTTTTGTTTCTGAATACAACAGACGACCGACGACCACTGAGATAATTGGCGGTCCAACGCTTTAGACAGGGGGGAGTGACGAGTCTTCCAAATCAGCTACAAGTTGCCCATGATTTACTGTGTCAAAAGCTTGACTCAAATCAAGTGCAACTAGAACCGTCCTGTCATTAGGCCTATTTTGATTTAGACCGTCAGTTATCTGAGTGTTTATGACATTTAGAGCAGATGTTGTGCTCCTACCTTCCCTGAAGCCATGTTGGTGCTCGGCTAACATCAAGTGTGATGTGCAGAGCGGGAGTAGGACCGCCTCAAGTGTCTTTACTACTGGCGAGAGGAGTGATATCGAGCGATATGACTCCCCAACGTTAGCTGGCTTGCCAGGCTTTAGTAGTGGGATCACAGTTGCCTGCTTCCATTTGTCGGGTATGACAGCTGTGATCAGAGACAAATTGAAGACGGCAGTTAAATATTTGACTCCCGCTAGGCCGATGTGTTTTAGATGCACCATGGCTATGCCATCAGGGCCGATGGCTTTGGAGTTTTTGGCCTTCCCGATGGCCTCTTGAACCTCTGTAGCGGTGATGGGAACGGGGGCATTGTTTTTGTGTTTATGCGCACGCCTGAAGATTCCACGTCTAGCCCCGTCTTGCGCAGGGTGTGGGACATATTGTCGACAAAAAGCCTGTGCACATTTCCTGGGGTCATTTATTGTCTTGTCACCAAAGGTAATGTCGACATTTTTTGGTGGACCCGAAGGATTCGACAAGGACTTGACGGTGGACCATAATTTCCCAACACCGGTAGAGAGGTTACAAGACCTGAGGTGCTCCTCCCATTTGGTTTGTTTGTGTTCGTTAACCAGCCGTCTGATTTCCACGTTGAGATCACCGATCTGTGGGTCAGATGGATCGATGTTGCGTATGAGGTCACGTTCGTTGGCCAAGGCTGCGGCCTCAGCTGGGAAGTTAGGCCTAATATCTTTTATCCTACCAGCTGGTATAAAACGGGCTGTAGCCTTTTTAATGACCTCACGTATGTTACGCTCGCCAACGTGTACGTCAGTGGGAATGGGAAGATCACCAAAGGAGCTCTCCGTGAATTCCAAAAAGCCGACCCAATCGGCCTTTTTGAAATTCACGTATGTTCTTTTCTCCGACGGGATAAAATCCGTGGCACGATCGACAGACAGGATGATAGGCAGGTGGTCGGATGACAGGGCCACCATAGGTTGCCAGTTGATGCTGTTAATTAACCCCGGGCTAACAATAGTTAGGTCCGGGGACCTACTGCAGTTAACAGCCATCCTAGTTGAGGAGTCTCCGTTCACAGTACAGAAAGAGGAGTTATCAATTTGCTCGGCTAATTCCCGTCCTCTGCCGTCCACTGAAAGGTGTGAATGCCACATATCATGATGGGCATTAAAATCGCCCATGATGATACGGTTATCGCCACAAAGAAACGCCCTAAGGTCAGGACGATAACTTCTGGGGCAGCAGGTGACGGGAGGAATGTATATATTGATTAGCTCGAGATCAACGCCACCAGCTTGTATAACTATACCTTGACACTCTAAAGGTAAGTCTCTTTGGTCAGTGTTGATATCAAATTCCCTATACTGCACCGTATGGTGAACAAGGAACGCGAGACCACCTCCGCCGTCCGTACGGTCATGCCGGAGTTCGTGGTAGCCTCCACTCGCTCGGAGATTCGAGTGGGGGCCAAGTTTTGTCTCCTGGATTGCAGCAATTTTGATTTTATGTAGCTGCATAAATGTGGTTATCTCCGCTATCTTGCCGGTAAAGCCGTTGCAGTTAAATTTCAACAATTTAAATTTCGAAGGAGAGGCAATGGCCACTCTAGGAGTTAAAGACTGATGTGTTCGCCTAGATGGTGGTAGGTTATGTCGCGATATTGATCTCCGTTGCAGTCCTGAAGCCGGCGGAATTCGTTCACTATTAGATGAGTGTACATCCGTCGGCGTTGAGGGCTGCACAACTCGACAGCAAGGCGCGACAAACACATCAGTCCAGAGATTTCTGTTTGCGAGCCCAGAACATATGCGTAGGTGACACAGACCTAGGCAGGAGTTGCACTTGACCGATGCCACAGACGCATATATCCTGTGCCGACATACAGTGCCCGAAGAGTGAGGGACCAGAAGTTGATGGACTTGACTTTCATTCGTGCTAGTGCCGGAAGAAGTTATTAAAGAGTTTAGAGACGGGGGGCTGAAGCTCAGTAGTGCTACAAGCATCAACTGATGTGCTACGAAGAAAGTAGCCATGAGTGGGTGCTTGTGCTGTTGATGCACTAGGAAGTAAGCTACAGCCGGGAACACATATTCTGCTGGGCAATATAATTATTGCACGTCGTGGAGACTTGATTATTAGAGGGCGATAAAGCAACATATGAGCGTCGCTTGCCTCGGGACGTCCTAGGACGTGAACAGCAGGGCGCCACAAAACTTTTATAGAAACTAGTGGGCCGATGTGTTTTTGGATCTAGTCCGGAGCAACTAGATTTGTGCAACCAACCTTTGCATGATGCACACTGTACTGAGTGTGATCGTCTTGTATATATTTTCTTCCGACAAACGCAGCAGAACCATTCTCTTGGGTCAGGATTTGGCTCAATGCCAGCCCGGATCAAGAGAATAAGGAGCAGCCGTGCTGCAAGGGGCTGTTCCGGGGATGACAATAGGTGAGGGAATCGTGACGCGTTAGACAGGGTCACTTCGAAATGTATTGCTCTTGGCCGAGTCATTATAAAAAAAAAAACAACCCGGGTCGTTTCGGTACGAAGGGTATTGTACAAATACCGTTCTCGCAGAACCGGCAATACGTGAAACGAGTACAGTTTTTGTCAATGTATTGTGTGAAAAAATTGTTGAAGCAATAAAGTAGAGGATAGGGGACCAAATGTATTGAAACCAAATTAAAAATTTTTTGAAATAATGTTGAGTAGGGTTGCTCAAAAAACTAACTTCAAAAATTCTTGGGCTCGATATACATTAGAGCGTATCACCAAAAAAAAGTCGGCCCTACCTCCCCTCATATGAAGTGTTTTTGAAAATCATTTAAAAAAAAAATTATATTATTTTTCTGGCAACCCTAGATGTCGCCCAATTGCATTTTTATACCCAGCGTACTAGTACTAGTACAAGGGTATATTAATTTTGTTCACATAACGGTAGTTTGTAACGGCGCAAAATAATCGAGATAGATATAGAGTTCCATATATGAAAGTTCTTAGGCTGAAAAGAGGAGTTCAATAAGCCATGTCCGTCCGTCTGTGTATACGATAACTTGAGTAAAAATTGAGATATTTGCATGAAATTTTTTATACAGGTTACAAGGTAGGTTGCTATTGAAAATGGGCGAAATCGGATGATAACCACGTCCCCTTTTTCGATATCGAAAATCACACAAATTGACATATCTCGGCAGCTGAAAAGGCTAAAATGATATAACTTTATAGGTAAATCCCCCTGGTCATTCTCTTATGATTTTTGCATAAATTTTTTGGAGTGGGCGTGGCACCTCCCACTTTTAAGGGAGGCATTTTTGAAAATTTTACCGGTCGTAACTCTTAAACTGATTACGATAGAACCATGGAATTTGGCACAAAGCATATTAGTATCGTTGGGAGTATACCTGATGAAATTGGATAAAATCGCCTTCCAACCACGCCCACTTTCGATATCGAAAATTTCGAAAATCACCTAAATTGACATAATTCGGTAACGGAAATGGTTAAAATGATATAATTTTATAGGTGAATCCCCCTGGTCATTATATAATGATTTTTTTTATAATTTTTCAAAAGTAGGCGTGGCACCGCCCACTTTTAAGGGAGGTATTTTTGAAATTTCGACTGTTCGTAACTTTTAAACTGATGAGGGTAGAACGATGAAATTTGGCACAAAGCATACCAGTATCGTTGGGAGTATACCTGATGAAACTGAAAAAAATCGCTCTCCAACCACGCCCACTTTCGATTTCGAAAATCACATAAATTGACATAATTCGGTTACGGAAATGGCTAAAATGATATAGTTTGGTAGGATGAACCACCTAGTCATTCTATTATGATTTTTTGATAAATTTTTTAAGGTAGGCGTGGCATCGCCCACTTTTCAGGGAGGCAAATTTGAAAATTTCACGGGTCATAACATTTAAACTGATTACGGTAGAACGATGAAATTGGTACAATCATACCTGATGTAATTGAACGAAATCGTTTCACGACCACGCCCACTTTCGATATGGAAAATTTCGAAAATCACACAAATTGACATAATTCGGTAAGGTAAATAGCTAAGATAGTAAAAACTTTAGGTAAATCCTCCTAGGGCCTATATCATTGTTATCCCGTTCTGAAAATTGCCGCTAGACTTCCTTACTTGTTCTTCATATCTTCGGCATTTATTGTCGGATTTTAAAGTGTGATACCACAACGTACCTCCCCTCATATGTGTTTTTGAAAAACATTTAAAAAAAAGTTGTATTTTTTTTCTGGCAACCCTAGAAGTTGCCCAATTGCATTTTTCTTCATATCTTCGGCATTTTTTGTCGGATTTTAAAGTGTGGTACCACAACGAAACGCATGAGCTCAATGAACTTTCTTAAGAAAAACCCTCCTCTTTGAGGCGAAAAAATTGATGTGTCAAACTTTAACATCCGACAACAAATGCCAAGGATTTGAAGAAAAATGTAATGGGGCGACATCTAGGGTTGCCACAAAAAAAAAAATTTTTTTTAAATGTTTTTCAAAAACACTTCGTATGAGGGGAGGTACGGCCGACTTTTTTTTTGCCTGTAAGCCCGAGACGCTCTAATATACATACCTCTAAATTTTTCAGATTTTTTGATGGATGGGAAAGGTGCAGTGAAATAAGTCCCAAATGAAATAACTCCCATGAAATAACTCCCAATGAAATAAGTCCCAATAAAAATGAAATAACTCCCAACTTTATTAAATGAAATAACTCCCAAAGAAGGAAATGAAATAACTCCCAATATTTGGCAGTTATTTCATAGTGAAACCACAAGTCCCAAAAAAAATGAAATAACTCCCAAATGAAATAAGTCCCAAACAAATTTAATAAATCCCAAATCCAAATTTGAAATGGTATCTTTATACTATATAATCATTTACAATGAGATTTGAAAAATACAGGAAATTATTATGTTCATATGAAATAATGAAATGAAATAAGTCCCAACTTGTATGGAAAATAGTTGGGAGTTATTTCATTTTTTTGTTGGGAGTTATTTCATTTGGGACTTATGTCACTGCACCGTCATGAACTGTAGGAGCGGAACAAAATCCAGTTTCTAGTTTAGAAGCATCGCCGCCCTGGGACGGGAACCGGGGGCATAGATTAATTTACCATCAGTACTGCTTAAACCTTTTACAGAACAATGTAAAATCCATGGTTCTTGATGAAGGCCACTCCCAGACATTCTTTGCTGAATGTTCTGCTAAGAACATCCGAAGATTCACCTGGAGGCATTTTAGACGCCTCGAACTGCGAGAGTTTGCTGGGAGGGCTGACATTATAAAGATGCGGTTCCTATCCGCCACCGATGACTTTAGGTTGCCGCTGAGCAAAGCATCCCCATTAGATGCCTGACTTTGGCCCGTTTTTTTGTCGACCCCGGGTCTAGGGTTCTCGCTACGTAATTGATTTATTTGCCGGCTTTGCGAGGGCGGTGGAGTCTCGATAATCGTAGCTTCTGCTGTGGACTCCAGCTGAATCTTAGCTTGTACATCCTCCAAGCCTTGCGACACCTCTGCCGATTTTGAGCTGCAGGCTGTTTGTTCTACAGCCTTCTTTTCTACTGCAACATTTTCATCACTGTCCCTGGCTTCATCAGCTACCCGAGGCAGATACGGTTTGGTTTTAAGCCGCAGTTTCACTTTGGCATACGCCAAACTGATTGTATTATTATGGTGACGGATTGTTTCAGCTGACACCGCATCTACAGCTATTGCGATTTCCGCCACTGTGGCCCTACTTGTCCGATTGAGAATTCTCCAGTATCTGGTGTCTAGGGCCGGGTTTTGAACAAAAATAACTCTGTGGACATGCTCGTCTGAGGGGCAATCGTCCTCTTTAAAATACCCGAAAAAGATAATGCGACGGCGTACTTCCGCATCTGAGACTACCTTCAGTTTCGCCCCCTCCCAAGGAGTTAGTTTTAGGACGATGTCTTTTAAGCAGAGTTCAAAAATGCTTAAAAATGTTCAAAGCACATAATTTTGATTTTGCTTTTGCTTGAAAAAATCAGCAGCCACAGCAGCAGCACGAAAAAGCTTTTAAGCAATCGATTGATTGCTTTCAGACAAATGTTCAATGCTTCACAGCCTGTGAGTTTGCTTTGCTTCTTTATAGAAAATTTTAGAAGCATAGCAAAAGCAATCGAGAGGCTTTTCATATTTTTTGGTTGCTGCTGCTGCCAAGAGTGAAAAGCGAACTGCTTGTCAGCGGTTAAGCAATAATAATGGGTAACTTTAACGTGTTCATATATGTAAAGCGATTGATGTAGGTTAGGTTAGGTTGCGAGGGCAGGACAGAGTGCAGGACCCTGCCCACCACTTAGGCCAGTCAAGTTGGCCCATTGTGATACCCTATGCGGTCTTAAGACCCACCCCATATCCGAGAATCAAACATCAACAATCTCACACTCTCACACTTGGATTAGAGGATCAAACCAGCTCGTGGAATCAAGGAATTTCGATAGAGCCCTAATATCCATTTTTGAAACCTCCGTGAGGTCATCGATGAACGGTTGGCCGAGAATAGCCAATCGTCTTCTGCTGAGTGCAGGACATTGACACAGCAGATGTTGAACACTCTCCTCCTCTTCAATACATCTGCAACTGCGACAGTAATCGTGAGTTATTACTCCCATCCTAGCACCATGTGCGCCTATTAAGCAGTGCCCTGTTAACACCCTTATCAGAGATGACAGTTAGTGTGTCTTTTGTTGTACGAAGGCCAAGTTAGCTTTGATATCTCGCACGTCGAGAGACCTGACCAGAGCTCATTTGCCCTTTGTAAGGTATTTGTGCTAGCTCGGAGTTTGAAAGAGGCCATGGGAATGCCTACCAGATCATTTCCTGGAAGGAGATGAGTGGTGGTACCTCTTCTGGCCAGCTCATCCGCTATACAGTTGCCTTCAATATCCCTTTGACCAGGTACCCAA
The DNA here is from genome assembly GCA_964058755.1 of Campiglossa producta. Taxonomy (NCBI): domain Eukaryota; kingdom Metazoa; phylum Arthropoda; class Insecta; order Diptera; family Tephritidae; genus Campiglossa; species Campiglossa producta. The sequence continues at coordinate 130,668,013 of CAXKVI010000001.1, read as the reverse complement.
ATAAGGCTGATACTGAAGTGCTGAGCCATCTCGTTAAGAGATCTGCGGCATTCAGTTAGCGACTTTGTGTTGTCGACACATGAGTTCAGTGCCTTTAGCGCGGCCTGACTGTCTGAGAAGATAAATATCCGTTTGCCGTTTTGGGGCGTAGTCGCTAGGCTTTTCACTGCACCGTGTATTGCCAGCATTTCTGCTTGGTACACGCTGCAGTGGTCGGGCAGACGAAAGGAGATCTCTAGTCCCAGGTCCGGTGAAAAGATACCTGCACCCACCTTCCCTTCAAGCTTAGAGCCATCGGTGAATATGTTCATGGCATTCCGAACAGTATGCGGTCTGTTATCTCATTCTTGTCTTGTGGGTATTTTCACTTCGTAGTTGCTAACAAACACGTTGCTTGGCGTGCAATAGTCGGTATGTAATGGTATGCTCACTGGTGCATGGGAGCCTAAAATTGTGGCGTGACCACATGTGCCGCCCTTCCATACGTCGGTCTCCCTTAATCGCAGAGCTGTAATCACAGCTATTTCTTTAGCCACCAGATCGAGTGGTGGAAGATTCAGCATCGTGTTGAGTGCTTCTGTTGGAGTGGAGCCGGGGGCCCCGGTTATGCAGAGTTCTGAACTCCTTTGGACTTTTTGTAGCTGCTTAAGGTACGTGTTCTTGGTTAGTGCCGGCCACCAGACCAGCACACCGTAGAGTAGAATTGGGCGAACAATAGCTGTGTATATCCAGTGCACCACTTTGGGAGAGAACCCCCACGATATACCAATTGCTCTCTTGCAAGTAAACAACGCGCATGTTGCTTTTTTAACTCGTTCCGCAATATTGTCGCTCCAGAGTAGTTTCCTGTCTAGAATAACTCCTAGATATTTGACTTTGTCACTGAGTACTAAAGTTGTATTCCCAATTTTTGCGGTATTATATTCGGTATTTTGTACCTCCTAGTGAAGAGGACAAGTTCGGTTTTCTCGGGATTAACCTCCAAACCTGAAGCGTTCGCCCAGTCGCATACTTTAGTCAGAGCATTTTCCATTAAATTGCAGAGGGTTTGAGGAAATTTTCCCCGAATGATAACGCAGATGTCATCGGCGTACGCGATCACTTGGTAGCCTTCAGCTTCCATGAGACGTAGAAGTTGGTTTACAGTAACCAGCCACAGGAGCGGAGAGAGAACACCTCCTTGCGCGGTACCTCTGTTAACGAGTCTGTGAATCGAATTACCGCCTAGCTCCGTTGTAATCCGTCTGCTAATAAGCAATTTGCGGATAAACTCCACAAGGCAGGCATCGACCCGCAGACCCGTTATCGCCGAGGTAATGGCTTCCGGTAGAACGTTGTTGAAGGCACCTGCTATATCAAGGAAAGCCACCAGTGTATTGTGTCAATTGACTTTTCTATAACAGATACCAGAGAATGCAAAGCAGTATCAGTCGATCTACCTTTACTATAGGCGTGTTGAGCCCGCGACATATGAGTTGAGTCTATCGATCTTCTGACATAGTCCTCCAAAAGTCTTTCCATAATTTTAAGTAGAAATGAAGATAGGCTTATTGGCCCAAAATCATTAGGTTTAGAATGGGATGGTTTCCCGGATAAATACTACCTTAACCTCTCTCCATGATGCAGGTACATAGTTGAGCCTGAGGCAACTAACAAACATGGTTTTCAGCCAGGGCTTAATAAGCTCGGATGTTTGTTGTAGCTGGGCCGGGAATATTCCGTCCGGTCCTGGCGATTTATAGGGCTTGAGACTGGCTAAGGCCCAGTCCAGCTTTTTATCATCGGTTATTTCCTTTATCAGCTGATCAGAAAGCATTTCATTCCCGACCGTAGTAGTAGCCGTGTCTGTGCATGTCGGAAAGTGAGCATCCAGAAGCAGATTCATTGTGTCAGTGCTCGAATCGGTCCAATTCCCATCCGGCATTTGTATGTGGCTCAGTGTCGCTGGCGATTTTGAGAGCACCTTCCTCAGGCGCAAAGCCGCAGACGTCGATTCGAATATTGTTGCAGAAATTCACCCAGGAGGCCCGTTTGGCCTTGCGAATTTCCTTCTTGTAGTTACTTAAATTTGTGAAGTGCCCAGGATGTTACGCAATCATCTTGTTTGACTTTGTTAAAGGCCGACCTACATGTCCTGAGATTATCTAGATCGGACGACCACCAGGGTGGTCTGTGGGTTTCAGCCAACTTTTTAGGCGGGCACGCCTTGTCTAGAGCAATCTTGCAGTGTTGATTGAAGGAGCTGACGAGATCGTCTAGCTCCTCATCATTTCTATGTGTTACCAGCTGATTTGACAAATATTTGCGAATAAGCTTTTGGTAGTAACCCCAATTTGTTTTCCTAATATTCTGTATATATTTCGGACTTGTGTGTGTATCTACTAAGGAGAAGCTAATGTACCTATGGTCTGAGAAGGAGTGCTCGCCTAACACCCTCCATGAGCCTATGAGGTCTCTGTAAGAGTCAGTGACCAACGTTATATCTAGGACTTCCTCTCGGTTTCTTGTTACGAAATTGGGCTCATTTCCCGTGTTACATATACTTAGGTTAGTGCCTAGTAGGTAGTTATAGAGTGACTCACCTCGCTCATTAGTGTCCGTACTGCCCCATTGGTTGTGATGGGCATTAGCGTCGCCGCCTAGCACGATGATATCGTCCCATGGTTTTGTGGAACTCACGAGCCCTCTAATTGTTTGATGGTAGTGGACCTTGGTGATCGTGAGCCAGATAGAATGATGCGAACCTACAACCTCTACCCAGCCCCTCGACGCTTATCACTGTCAGATCTCCGTCACTAAACTGGGGTAAGAGAAGAGCGTTAATATTTGATTTAACTAAAATACACGTTCGAAGTTTACCTTCACCTCCGCATTAGAGGAGAGGTTGGCTAGGGCCTCGGTATCGAACTTGTATACCTTGAGGACCACCTTTTCATAGCCATACCTCACTACGTAATTGCATCGGGCCAGAGCCTCGATGCTTACCTCATCCAGAAGCAGAACAATCTGCATGGTAGCCTCAGCGGTCTTATCCACGTTCACCACCTTCCAGTTTGCTGTAGGCAGCTCAGGGTTGTACTCTTGCAGCACATCTAGAATCTCATCTGGTTCCGTGCAACCAACTGGAATCCAGACTCTAGTCCTTGGGCGTTGCGGGATATCAACCGCGTCCACTGCCCTCAAGCGCGCGCCGGGATAAACTTCTCCTATGCGCTGTATGCCAATTTCGTACAGGTCCACGGACCTGCTGTCATCGCAGCGATCAGCTTCACGTTACCCTGATACCAACCCGCATCGGCGTAGTTGGGTGGAGGACCAGGGTTGTCACGTTTGACCTGTACAGCCACTTTTGCGAGCGCGGCCCTGATCTACTTCCACTGCTGCTTGTGGATCCTGCCGTCTACGTTGCTCTCGTCAATTACTCCAATGATCTTGCGATCCTTGGCAATGTCGGCGAAGGACCTCGTCGGTCCTCCTATTCTGGCCCTTTTCGGTGCCGTTGGGGTGGTTTCCTCCAGCGATCGGTTTCGCTTAGCGGTTTCCCCCTTGTTGTTAGCGCCATACAGCTCTACCTTAAAACCGCCGAGCCCACGCAAGATCGCGCTGGAGCTTCGCCCAGGCCTCTGCCGAAACGTCTTCCTCCCTTATCGGTGAGGTCGCGTTCCTGAACAGGATCCGGGCTGCCGACCGCTTATCATTGCGGTTAGGCTTGGTGGATTGCCTGCGCGCCAAGTCCTCGACCCTAACGTCAGCACCCACATTCCTGGAGCCCCCAGCCAAGGGCTCACCAGACGCTTTACGATGAAAGGCAAGACCACTTGTGGAGGCTACAGGGTTGATAGCCTCGTCTTTGGCCTCCCGATCGGAGCCCCTGGAGGGGGCATGTTTTTTATTTTTAACTATCAAATGTCAGCAAATGATCGAAGGCTTCTCAGCATTTTTATGCTGCTACAGTGGCTGCTGATTGTTTTTAAGCCAATGCAAAAGCTTCTGCTTCGGCTGTTCACTTTTTTCAAGCAAAATAAAAAACAACCAAGACAAATTTTAATGCTCAGCAACAGCAAATTTTCGTTGCTTTCGCTGTTTCTGCTGAAGCATTTTGAGCCCTGCTTTTAACCACTCTGCAGTGTCGCAGACAATTGATAGCCATGCTTGCGAATCGCGCAGCCCGCGAAGCGGTGACTAATAGTGCCAACTTGAAGTTTAAACACTCCATTCAAAATGGCACTCCTTATGATCTTCAGTTGTTCAGAAGACCAGATGGTACTAGGATAATCCTGCCCAGCTTAATAGTGGTCAGTACATGAATTCCAGTTTTCGCTAATGCTTTATCTCCATCTCCTAAAATCTCTAAATTCATTTTGCAAAATTTTAGCGACTTTTGCGATTCCAGTGAAAGAAAATCTCTATAAATCTCCATCTTTGCTTAATTTTTTTGGCATATTTAAGCGATGAACGCAAAATGAATCAGACAACGTAAGTCAGCTGTTTTTGACAGCTAATTAACTAATCTTGGCTTGCGTCATAATGACGCTTAACCGCCTAGGCGATTTTGGCCGTTTCGTATCAAAGCACGCCAGTCATTCCTTTTTAGCGATAACTGACGCCAATTGGAAACCCCAAGGGAGTTCAAGTCATCCTCCACCTGTTGTTTCCATCTCAGTCGAGGTCTCCCCCTTCCTTCGCCGTTGGCATCACGGGAAGGGCCATAAATCTTCCGGAGAACTTTTCTCTCAAATACTCCAAGGGCCATCTCATCTTCTCTTGACACTACCCATGATTCCGAGCCGTACATCAGGACTGGTATGATGAGAGACTTATAGAACGTGATCTTTGTTTGTCGAGAGAGGACTTTACTTCTCAATTGCCTACTTAGTCCAAAGTAACACTTATTGGCAAGGGTGATTCTCCGTTGGATTTCTAGACTGATATTTTTTTCGGTGTTAATGCTGGTTCCCAAATAAACGAAGTCTCTCACCGTTTCAAACTTGTAGCTATCAACGGTGACTTGGCTGCCAAGGCGCAGGTGCGACGATTCTTTCTTTGATGACAGCAGATACTTCGTCTTGTCCTCGTTCACCGCAAGACCCACTTTTTTCGCTTCCTTATCCAACCCAGAGAAAGCAGCGCGGCTGTTAAGGCCAATGATATCAATATCATCGGCATACGCCAGCAATTGCACGCTCTTGTGATTGTGCCATTGCGGTTTAGCTCTGCTGCTCGAATTATCTTCTCCAGCATCAGGTTAAGGAAATCGCACGAAAGGGAGTCGCCCTGTCTGAAACCTCGTTTGGTTTCAAATGGGTCAGAGAGGTCCTTCCCGATTCTGACGGAGCTGTTGGTTTTGCTCAACGTCATTTGGCAAAGCCGTATAAGCTTTGCAGGGAATTTAAATTCAGACATGGCCGCATACAGGCAACTCCTTTTTGCGCTGCCAGGATTTGGCGTATCGTGAAAATCTGGTCGATGGTAGACTTACCAGGTCTAAAGCCACACTGATAAGGTCCAATCAGTTTGTCTACGATGGGCTTCAGTCTTTCACACAATACGCTAGAAAGAACCTTATATGGTGGGGTTAGCGGGATCGCCTTTCTTGTGGATTGGGCAGAGCACACTTAAATTCCAATCTGGAGGCATGCACTCATCTGACCATATTCTGCATAAGAGCTGATGCATGCCTTTTACCAGTTCTTCGCCTCCGTGTTTGAACAGCTCGGCGGGTAGTCCGTCTTTCCCAGGCGATTTGTTGTTTTTGAGCCGGGATATTGCTATCCTCACTTCATCATAGTCAGGTGGTGGGACGACTTTTCCATCGTCAGGGATTGGGGTATCGGGTTCGACGTATCCCTCGCAATTTAGCAGTGAGGAGAAGTGCTCCCTCCATAATTTAAGTACATTCTGTACGTCGGTTACCAGGTCGCCGTTATTGTCCTTACAGGAACTTGCCCCCGTCTATAAACCTTCCGTCATCCGCCGGATCTTTTCATAGAATTTTCGGGCATCATTCCTGTCAGCCAGCATCTCAAGCTCCTCACACTCACGCCTTTCGGCCTCACGTTTCTTTTTTCTGAAAAGGCGTCTCTCTTCCTTCTTCGCCTCACGATAGCGTTGCCATGCACTGCGGGTTGCGCCCGTTCGCAACGTCTCCCTGTATGCAGCGTCCTCTTTGACCGAGGCTGCGGTGCATTCCTCATCGTACCAGTTGTTCTTGCGGGCTCGCTGAAACCCTATAGTGGCCTCAGCGGCGGTACGTAATGAGTTAGATATATGCTTCCATTGCTCGGTTACATCGAGGATTGCTCTCTGATAGCAGGTGTGAGAGTCGAGTGGAGAAATTATCAGCTGTCTGTGTCACGCGCAGCTTCTCGACGTCAAACTTTCCTTCCGTTACTGTGCGTACTTTCTTCGCTGCACAGAGGCGTGTGCGTATCTTGGCTGCAACAAGATAATGGTCCGAGTCGATATTGGGACCGCGTAGGGTATGCACGTCTAGAACGGTGGAGCTGTGTCTGTCGTCGACCATGACATGATCAATCTGGTTTCTTGTTCTTTGATCAGGGGACAGCCAGGTGGCTTGGTGTATTCGCTTATGCTGGAACCTGGTACTACTGATGACCATTATTATTATGCCCAACGGATTTTACCCACCATCCCGCCCAACCGACACGAGGGGCGCATCCGCATAACGCGCGGATTAATTTGCCGAGTGTTTGAAAGGCGGAGGTTTGTTAAGCGTCGAGTTCTCAAAATGCTCAGCTACAGAAAGAAATTCATCAGCTGAGTGATATACATAAATGAATAGGGAATTGCAATAAATTAATACAACGTAGAAATCAAGTGTTAAGAGATAATAGAACAGTTATTTTGATCATAAAAAGCGAGTCCGAAATATCAAATGTGCCTAAATGAGAGTTAAAATCTTAGCACAAACACGGGAAAGGCTCGTGTTATTGAAAATTTGTCCTGCATTGCTTCAGCCGAATAGGCCTAAAGTGTCGTGAAGGTCGGGACGGAATATTAAAGTAAATTTCGTTTAAAAGAAATGGGCTGGAAATCGATCCGTTTATCAGTTTAGTCATGAATAATACACCTAGCATTTCCCTACGACTTGCAAGGGTTGGGAGATTGATAAGTTTCAACCGATTAGTATAAGGTGGAAGGTTATACGTTGAATCAAATTGTAGATTTCTCAATGCAAAGAGTAAGAACTGTTTTTGAATTGATTCTAGCCTATCAATATAAAGTTGGTAACGCGGATTCCATATAACTGAGCAATATACTAATATAGGTCTAACTAGTGTAGTAAAAAGAGTCTTCGTAACATAAGGGTCATTAAATTCCTTTGACCACCTTTTCACAAAAGCTAAAACACCTCTAGCCTTATTAACTGTTGCCTCAATATGAGAACTAAAACTAAGCTTGGGGTTCATTGTCACCCCCAAGTCAACAAAAACATTAACATGGTCAAGATTGTGGTTGTTGATTGCATAAGAAACTGGCTGTAGATCCCTACGTGAAAAACACATGAACTTACATTTTTTCAGATTGAGCGGCATATTGTTAACGTTGCACCAAGTTACTAAGTGGTCTAAATCAATTTGAAGCAAAGAACGTTCTTCAATCGATGCATATGACTTAAAAAGTTTAACATCGTCATCATACATCAAGATATTCGAAAACTTTATTGTTGTACAGATATCATTGATAAAAAGCAAAAAGAACCGGGCCTAGATGGCTACCCTGAGGAACACCAGAGGAGACATCGATGACATTTGAAATTGCATTATTAAAGGTAACTCTTTGCTTTCTACCACGGAGATAGGAGGATATCCAACGGGTGAGAGCGGGTTGAAAGCCAACCAGGGCAGTTTATGAATAAGTAAAGAGTGGCTAACCTTGTCAAAGGCTTTACTAAAGTCGGTGTATATAACGTCGGTGTGGAGATTATCCCTAAACCCATTCGAGACATGTGTAGTGAATTCAAGTAAATTAGTTGTGGTCGATTTACCCTTACAGAAACCGTGCTGGGAGTTGGCAATCAGTGTTGATATAGAAAATGAAAGGTGATTGGTGACGATAGCTTCAACAATTTTAGGAATAGCAGAGAGCTTCGCTATTCCGCGATAGTTTAGTATAGATGTTTTACTCCCACTTTTATAAAGAGGTATAAGAAAAGACTCTTTCCATGACGCCGGGAAAACGCCGCGCTGTAGAGAAAGATTGAACAAATCGGTCAGTGGCAGGTATATGTGTTCTGCACACTTTTTAAGAAAACATGTCGGGATTAAATCAGGGCCAAACTTGGTTGACTCCTTTAAGGATTTTAGATGTGACAAAACATATCCTGGATCTATACTAGGAACATAAATTGAGTTACATGAATGTGGACGATATGGGTATACAATTTGTGATGAATTAGTTTCGGAAAAGTAATTAGACTTGAAAAATTGAGCAAAGAAATCAGCAAACACTAGATCATCGCTGGATATGTTATCATTAAATTTCATTGTTGAAGGAACCTCTTTTACTCTGCGTTTAGAGTTTACGAAACCATAAAATGACTTAGGATTGGAAATAATGTTCTGTTTAGTTTTAAATAATAATCGTTGTAACATTTTTTGTTTAATTCTAAATATTTATGACGCAAAATAGTGTACTTAAGATAATCTGAGCGTGAACCAGTTTTCTTATATAATTTAAAAATTCGAGACTTCTTATTTTTCAAAGTTTTTAGCTCTTTAGTGAACCAAGCTTGTGTTGGTACATCACAAAAATAGTTACGTTTAGGTACATATTTTTCAAAAAGGCTATAAATTGTATTGTTGAAATGTAAAAGGTTATTCTCAATGTCATCTTGATATCGAGGCCAAATTTAGATAGTTCAAAATTGAACTTTTTAAAGCTGGCTTTAGAAAAATCAAATCTTGTATTAGAGACAGATGGTTTTTTAATAACATCAGGTTCGTTATCAATGATTTCGTAAACAATATGAAGAGAGGGATGGTAAACGTCTTCGGGCAGAACAAGGGGATCACAAGTCATCAACGAAGGCTAAATCTAAAGTTTTTCCAAACTTATTCTGGATAACATTAATCTGGTTTAGACAAAGGTTGATCATCTCATCCAGAAACCCATTGTTACTCAATTTGGTTGAAACTGGTACAATATTGTTGTCAATAGTGCTCCATTAAATGTGTGGTAGGTTAAAGTCACCTAAAACAATCATGGAGTCAATAGGCCTAATCATAGAATTTACAGCTTTTATCAACGAAATGTGGTGCATATACACTGATAGATCAGACGAAGGTGGAATATAACAAACAGCCAAGTAAATATGGCATTTATTTAGAAGAACTCTAATACACTTAAACCCGATGTCATCAATAAGGGGTATATTCACATCTTCAGATGGTATTGAAGAATGTACAGCCACCAGGATGCCGCCCCCGGTTCTGTTTAAGCGATCGTTTCTATATGTCTGGAACTCGTCACAAAAAATTTCAGAGTCAAAGACATGCGGTTTCAACCATGTTTCAGTAAAAACAATAATATTATAGTCGCAACTGATAGTTTTTAAATAGAAATCAGTTAATTTAGTGTTCAAACCTCTAACATTCTGATAGTAGATGTTAAAGGCAGAATTTACAATGAGTTTTTTGGATCAGCGTTGAGGCTAGGAAGTCGTGCCAAATTTGGGGGATTCGCATTAGGTTTAAAAATAAATTCGCGAACAAAAGCCCCAGGCGGCCAGAACGAGTAATCCAAAATAGTATTGTAATCGGTTTCTAAAACATCGATCCTAAAGGAAGCTACACTTCTATCATAATTAAATTTAAATTTGTTTATAACTATATCTTTAGCTTTTACTTTAGATTTTATATAGGACTTAAGGTCATCAGCCGAAGTTTTTTTGTCAAATCTAGACACAAATATCGTTTTTTTCGGCGGAACCACAACCAGCTTGTTGACTATTGGCTCGGATGTGATAGTAATAGTTGGATTTTGTGGAGGCTGAAGGTTTTCTCTTAAAGCTTTAGAAAAGGACGGAACCACTGCCTGCGGATTAGGTGAAGTCAGGTTTATTAATTCAAGGGCCTGAGGTGTTATGGCACTCTGAGTGGGGATTGGATGATCTACAGCCCCAGACGAATTATTATTGTGAATAGTTCTATTATTAGGATCATCCAAACACTTGAAGGACTTAAACACGTCCTCAAAATGCTTGAATTTTTTTTCGTTATAATAGAAAACTCCTTCCCAATTTCCGAAAACGCGTTTCTCGTTTCCCTAAAAAGCTTGTAGAGATCAACTTCCTTTGATCTGCATTTTACGCACGACCAAAGTAAGCCCTTGTCTTCATTTAAAGCGTCCGCAACTCTACCGGTCAAGCCTGCACATTTCATATGTCCAAGCCCATCACAGAGCCAACAAGACAGGTAGCGTTCGGACTCACTTTTTATAGAACAATTTGGAAAGATGCACGACATAGTAAACGAAAATAAAAAACAGTAACAAAAACTTTATAAAAATATCAAAAGAGAGGTTTTTATACTTATATAGAAACTAGTAAACAACAATAAAAGCAGGTTTCGGGTTCGGGCATTTCAGTTTACTTCTGGATTTTTCTGAGTTGTAAAAGATCACAACTAAATTGACATCTTGCAGTGATGCCTGCGCGCCATCTAGAGTGCAGATAACGCACCATTATCATAGCTAGGCGGCTTGTGGATCACTGATGGACTGGACTGGAAAAACCTTTTTTTGTCGATCCACCCTAGTGTTCACTGAGGTGCAAAATTTAGTCGAAAAGAAAAAAATCACATTTCAGGTAAAAAATATAAGTGCTATGTATTTTTTACACGTTTTTATTGCTGTTTTTTCAGACTTCCGAAATAATAATTATCTGTTTTTTGAGTTTCAAAAAAATCACAAAAATTTCAACAAATATAAAAAAGTCTTATCGTAATAATCATGATATAAATAATATAGGTACAACCCTTCTCTCTTTTGATTTTATTATGACGTTTTTAAGCAATATAAAATGTGTCAGTATATAAGTCAAATAGAAAAAAAAATATTCAAAAAATTTAAAATATGAAAAATTTGAAAAAAATCCAAAATATTTTCCAATTTACACTGCACGTTGAGGTGGATGCCTGGACACTGTAAAATTGCAGGAAATGAGATCATAGATTAGCCTGCTATAGGGGCACATTCGCTATGCTTTTACAGTCCTTATTTTTAACAATTCTAGCAATACAGTGCACTCGCGATAATATGAACATCCCAAAATGTGAACACCCCAAGATGTGAACACTCTTTCGCTTTATCGAGTACTCTAAAATATGAACTTCTGGTTCAAAAGTTCATATTTTAGAGCTTCTTATGTTTTAATTTAATTTTTGTTTTTTGTATTTTATATTTTTTTCTTTGTGTCATGAAAGAAATGAACTAAATTTGTCTCTTTTATGGTTTTAATGAGAATTGGATGTCGTAAAACTAGCTATATGAATCTTTTCACCAGTTTATATCCTTTCGTATATATGAACAATCTTACAAATATGAACTGGCCTGGTTTTAATTAGTTCATATTATCGCGAGTGCACTGTAGTTATACTCGCAAATTGAAGAAAAATAAAAAGAAATTATTTTGATTTGTAATTTATTTTATTGAAAAAAAAACCAAACAGAAAAGTCGTGGCAAAAAATAAATGAGTATGAGAATTGCTTAAAAATGTCATTAGAGTCATTAACGGTTTTACCTGTAGTATTTATACATGATCAATTATAAAATGTTTGCTCTTCCCTTGACGTTTATTATTGACACTCCCAATATGAAAATATGTACGGGTTTCGTTTGCGATAAAAAAAGTCGGAATGTTTTTTTTCAAAAAAAATTGTTTGTGATTTTGTATTGGAAATATCTTCGCCTAAATAAGCTCTACCTGGTCATTACACAATAAATACGAGTGTCATATAGAATCATTTTGGGGTCAATTAGGAGTCATATTGCGATCATTTTGCTGTCATTTTGGAATCATTTTGAGAAATTTTTTTCTTTCGAGTCTTCAAAGACTTTTTTCTTGAGACTTATTTCAAAATAAATAAATGCGAGGGGCGGGGTAGAGTAAATTCCAACGAATAAAGCTAGCTAATAATACATTTACACTGCACCAAATGCGTCGCATTTGGCGAAGTTATTTCGAGAATGTTTGTCCGCAGAATTAATTTGTTTGCCAAATTAGATGAATTTGATTTAATTTGACCTAATTTGGTGATCAAATTCAATCTGCGGATGAACGGTCTCGAAAAAAACTTGGCCAAAAGTGACGCATTGGGTGCAGTGTAATTGTAGTTTAAGCCGTTGTGTGGCCAAATTTGACCAGCAAGTGGTAAGAATCATTATTGAATCATTATTAATTGTTCTTTAACCAATTTCTGATCAGAAAATGTTGCAGTACGATGATAGCAACGACAGAGGGCTCTCAATTTGATGCGATTTTCACGGTCTTATACGTGCTTTTTACCTTGTGAAGTTGATTGAAATTCTTTCCTTCCTTCTTTGTTGTTGTTATAGTGCTTTCCCCTGCCTTATATGCATGGTAAACTCAAAAGCCATCCTGACAAAGCTTTATGCATGTACCAAGAGAGATTAGAGCTCGAACAGCTTCTGGTACATTGTACCAGCATTAGCTTTCACATGTTTGAGCGGATTGGTCCCACTTTGGCTGACTTTAAATAGCGGATCTTTACACACGTGTCACAGAATACTACCCGCAAGTAGTATCAGGCATTTTTAGGCTATGTCTCATGGAAAAAACTTCAGCCAGACAGACATGTGAAAGCGCCGTAGGAATTCTAAAAATTCATCAGCTTTGAGGTGTCTGGCTGAAGTTTTTGCCATGGACGAAGGCTTAAAATGCAGAATACTACTTGAGGGTAGTGTCCTACGACACATGTGTAAAGATCCGTCATTTAAAAGCAGTAAAAGTTGGACAAACTTGATTGAACAAGAGAAAGCGAAGTAATAGGAACAGAAAAGTTCCCGAAATTTGAGGTGTCTGGCTGAAGTTTTTGTCATGGGATGATGTCTGGAAATGTATGATTCTACTTAAGGGTAGTATTCTGTGAGACGTGTGTAAAGATCTACTAATTAAAGGCAGCCAAAGTGGGACCAACCCGCTCAAACATGTGAAAGCGCAGTAAAAATTGTGAAAATTCCCGAGTTTTGAGGTGTCTGTCTGACGTTTTTGCCATGGGACGATGTCTAAAAATGCTTGATAATACTTGATGGCAGTGTTCTACAAAAAATGGGAAAAAACTGGGTAGTTAAAAGCAGCCACAGTTGCCCAAATCCGTTAAATTGTTAAAACGGAATTAATTTCCACTGGAAAATCCGCGAGCTTGGGGTGTCTGGCTGGAGCCTAGACCATGGTACGGGTCTAACAACACTGGTCTAACAACTGGGTCATTTTTTTGCGACATTGACCCCCGATTTCCAGGCCCGAGACCTAACAAATATGTGAAAATCATTCATCAGAAAATACTTAAGTGAAGTGATAGAGAAGGAGGCCACACTTGCTGCATTAAGACTTCAAAACATTTCTGATCTAAAAATCGGAAATATGACAGGACATTTGAAGATAGTCAAGAATTTCATAAATAGTCCTATATTGCAAGTAAGTGATGCAATAACTCCTACGCTCAGGATCATGCGAAACTTTGAAGTTTCGATCGTAGATCGAGTGCTCTGGGAAACAGGGAATCCTTATGCTGAATCCGATTCAGAGATTTGGTATACGGATGGATCGAAGCTGGAAGATGGTAAAACGGGAGCTGGTATCTATGTACCAAATACAAAAAATCGGTACCGATGGGTAACTACCCCACTATCTTTCAAGCGGAAATCCACGCAATAGAATTATGTGGCAGAGAATGTCTCTGAAGAAGACTATCCTATAGGCGAATCTACATTATGTCGGACAGTCAGGCCGCCCTACGTGCCTTGCAGTCTTACACTATAACCTCGAAGCTTGTCGATGAGTGCGTCGCAGTCCTTAATTATATGGGAGCCAAAAACAAAGTTTTGTTAGGTGGGGTCCCAGGGCATGAAGGCAACGAAAAAGCAGATCTCCTGGCAGAACATGGTGCTCTAACAAAGCAAATCCGAAAATGTCAATTTCCGTTGCGATAGTTGAGTTACAGTGTCGCTAAGGCAAATGCGAAAAAATTTACATTCGCATCGCAATACAGAGTGACCCCCAGGTCTACAAGGTTTTGGACATGAGCAGTGAAAAGGTGTTTCTAGGGTAATTCAGCGCCGATCACGAATCCGCTATCCTTTTTATACCTTTCATGAACATGAAATGGTATTATAACTTTGGCCCGATGTTTGTAAGTATGAGTAGAAGAAGATATAGACCCACTAATAAGTATACCGTTATGATCAGGACGATGAGTTGATTCGATTGAGCCATGTCCGTCTGTCCGTCCGTCCGTCTGTTTGTACGCAAACTAGTCCCTCAATTTTAGAGATTTCACGATGAAATTTGGTATGGAGGCGTTATTTTATATGAGAATCATCATTCGTCGGAACCAGCAAAATCGGACCGAAACTACTCATAGCTCCCATACAATCGATTGTTCTGATAAACGGATTTCGGGCTATAACTTCTGTAATTAAAGAGCTAGTAACGTGAAATTTTGTAAGTATTGCTGTTTTTATATGTGAAATATTGACGTTGAAAATCATTGAGATGGGATAAATATTTCATATAGCTCCCATACAATCGATTGTTCCGATAAACGGATTTTGGGCTATAACTCCTGTAATTATAAGGCTAGGAACATGAAATTTTGTAAGTATTGTTATTTTTATATATGAAATATCGATGTTGCAAATCATTGAGATGGGATAAATATTTCTTATAGCTCCCTTACAATCGATTGTTCCGATAAACGGATTTTGGGCTATAACTCCTGTAATTATTAAGCTAGGAACGTGAAATTTTTTTTGGGTGTCTTTCATGGGGGTGTTGCGCCTTGCACACACCGACGCCACCTCAAACCGTCGACTCGTAGGTGCGTGCACCCTCCTTCTCCAAGCGGGGGCGGAGCCTCCTCGTGGTGACACCCGGGAACGCTTCGGCGGCTAATTCGACCGGCGACCTCTCCCCCTCCTCTTTTAAGCCCTGTTTTTCCTTCGCTACTCCATCCATCACAGCCCCCACCCTCTCCTTTTACCCGGCTTTTCTTGTAGGGGCTGGATCAAGGTGTCATACGACCCGTGCCGAGGATCAACCTGGCTGGGGGCCCTTAAATAGCCCAGTCGCGAACGGAGTGCTTCGGATACCAGGCGACCTCGGATTCTATTTAGCCTTACCCTGGTAATGCCGGGGTGGACCTTTCCTCTTCTCCGCTACTCGTGTGTTCAAATTATGGACAACTACAAGAACAGTAGCAAAAACAAAAATAAGGAGTCTGGCTCTCCAAATAAAAAGCCGACAGGAGCTAGCTCCGCAAGGACGGTCACGGGAAAAATAGACCAAAACAAAACTACAACAGCTGAGGGGACACCCCAGCGATTCAAGGCTGCAGCAGCAGCTAGACAAATGAGGGCCGAGTGCAAAACCGGTCCGAGTAGTCCGTTGACCGGTGCCTCTTCCAGGGGTGCCGATCGGGAGGTCATCAACGCGGTTACCACCAATCCTGTTGCCTCCACCAGTGGTCTTGCCATTCAGCGCATAGCGTCTGGTGAGCCCATGGCCGGGTGCTCCAGAGGCAGTGGCGGTGCCAGCGATAGGGCCAAGGACTGTACGCCTAGGCAAGCCATGAAGGCTAGCCACCAGGATAAGCGGTCTGCAGCCCGAATCCTCTACAGGAGCGCGACCTCACCGACAAGGGAGGAAGATGTTTCGCCGGGGGTTTGGGCGAAGGTCCAGCGAGACCTTGCGTGGGCTCGGCAAATAGTTCCGGACTTCAAACTGGAGCTATATGGCGCGAACAAAAGGGAAACCTCCAAGCGCAACCGCTCTGTGGAGGAGACTGCCCCAACGGCACCGAAAAGGGCCAAAACACAGGGAGGCCAGATAAGGTCTTTCGCAGATGTAGCCAAGGATCGGAAGATCATTGGCGTTATTGATGAAAGCAACGTGGACCCCGAAGCAGCAGGGGATCCAGGTGAAAAGGGAGAACCTTGGGCCACCACCAACCTACACTGATGCAGGATGGTATCAGGGAAATGTCAGGCTCATTGCCTGTGAGGATGCGAGGTCCGTTGACCTTTATAAGATCGGTGTGCAGCGAATAAGGGAGGTGTACCCCGGCGCGCGCCTCAAAGCAGTGGATACATGTGACATCCCGCAGCGACCAAGAGCTAGAGCTTGGGTTCCAGTGACGCCAACGGAACCAGCGGAAATCCTGGACCAACTGCAGGAGTTCAACCCGGGTCTACCGACCCATAACTGGAAAGTGGCCAGCGTGGAAAAGGTAGCCGGGAAAGCAACCATGCAGATTGTTCTGCTGTTGGATGAAGCTACCATCGAGGCCTTGGACCGATGTGATTATCGGGTAAGCTACGGCTACACTAATATCAACCTGAAGGTTTATAAGGCTGACGCCGAAGCGTTGGCAAGCTTCTCGTCCTCTGCGGAGGTGGATCATCCCCCCAGCGATAACGAGATGGAAGTAGAAAAGGATAAGTCGGATGTGCGGAGTGGCTATGCCTCGTCCAGCTCGGACAGCAGCCTGGCTGTCAGCTTCTGAGCGGTGATGACTCGGGCGCGACGCTCACGGAGGAGAGTGTAAGGAAGCAAGCTGATGAGGGTCCTCCAAATCAACCTTCATCACAGTAAAGCAGCGTCAGCTGCACTTCTACTCCAACTTTCTGCAGGTGGAGTAGATATTATCCTAGTCCAGGAGCCGTGGATCACTGCAAATAGGATCTGTGGCTTGAGGACTCCAACTTACAAGCTCTACAGCGCTCAAGACAAGGGTAAGCCTCGTACGTGTATTTTAGCCAAATCTAGTATTAACGCTTTTCTTCTACCCCAATTTAGTGACGGAGATCTGACAGCGATAAGCGTCGAGGGGTTGGACAGAAGCTGCTTCTTTCTATCTGGCCCATGATCACGAAGGTTCACTACCAACACACAACTTCAGGGAGCTCGTGAGTTCTACCAGTCCACGAGACAACCTAATGGTGCTTGGAGGCGATGCGAATGCCCATCACACACAATGGGGCAGCACTGACATCAACGACCGAGGTGAGTCACTATATAACTACTTATTAGGTACTAATCTATGTAGATGCAATAGGGGAAATGACCATAGGTATATTAGTTTCTCAATAACAAATATGCACGCAAGTCCAAAATATATACAAAATATAAAAAAGACAAACTGGGGCTACTACAAGAAGCTTATTGATAGAAACTTATAAAAAAAAATGGCTACACCTAGAAATGGTAATGAACTAGACGAGCTAGTCAGCACCTTTAATAAAGAATGCAAGATTGCTTTCGATAAGGCTTGTCCGATCAAGAAAGTAACAGAAACCCATAAGCCACCTTGGTGGTCGTCAGATCTAGATAGATCCAGAAAGGAATGTAGGGCTGCCTTTAATAAAGCCAAACAGGAGGGCCGCGAACTATCCTGGGCTCTTTACAAAACTAAGCTAAGTACATACAAGAAGGAAATCCGCAAGGCCAAACGAGCCTCGTGGGTGAATTTCTGCAGTGAAATTGAATCTACATCTGGTGCCGCGCGCCTGAGGAGAGTGCTCTCAAAATCGCCGGCAACACTAAGCCACGTCCAAATGCCAGATGGGCAGTGGACTGATTCGACGACGGATACCATGAATCTGCTCCTGGATACACACTTCCCGACATGCACAGACATGTCTACTACTACGATCGCTGGCGGGATACCCTCCGATCAATTCATAAAAGAAATCACCGATGAGAAAAAGCTAGACTGGGATTAATCTACCTTCAGGCCCAATAAGTCGCCAGGACCGGACGGAATATTCCCGGCCCAACTACAACAAATATCCGATCTTATTAAGCCTTGGTTGAAAACAATGTTTATAAGTTGTCTAAGGCATAACTACATACCCACTTCATGGAGGGAGGTTAAGGTAGTTTTTATCCCCAAAGCTGGGAAACCATCTCATACTAAACCAAACGATTTTAGGCCTATAAGCCTATCTTCGTTTCTTCTTAAAACGCTAGAAAGACTTCTGGAGGACTATGTCAGAAGATCGATAGACTCAACTCATCTTTCGCCGGCTCAACATGCCTACAGTAAAGGTAGATCAACCGACACTGCCTTGCATTCCCTGGTATCTGTTATAGAAAAGTCGCTTAACCAAAAGGAGTACACATTGGTGGTTTTCCTTGATATAGCTGGCGCTTTCAATAACGTCTTTCCGGATGCTATCACCTCGGCGTTGACAGGTCTGCAGGTCGATATCTGTCTTGTTTCGTTTATTCGATTCATAGACTCGTTAACAGAGGTACCCCCCAAGGAGGTGTTCTCTCACCACTACTTTGGGTAGTTACCGTAAACCAACTTCTACGCCTCATGGAAGCGGAAGGCCACCAAGTGATCGCGTACGCCGATGATATCTGCGTTATTATACGGGGAAAATTCCCTCAAACTCTCTGCAATTTGATGGAAACGACCTTATCCAAAATATGTGACTGGGCCAAGTCGTCAGGTCTGGGGGTTAACCCCGAGAAACCCGAACTAGTCCTCTTCACTAGAAGGTACAAAATACCTAACCTTACACCACCAAAAATTGGAAACACGACCTTGACATTCAGTGACAAAGTCAAGTATCTAGG
Source organism: Campiglossa producta (assembly GCA_964058755.1). Lineage (NCBI taxonomy): Eukaryota > Metazoa > Arthropoda > Insecta > Diptera > Tephritidae > Campiglossa > Campiglossa producta. The sequence continues at coordinate 130,649,168 of CAXKVI010000001.1, read as the reverse complement.
AGTTATTCTGGACAGGAAATTACTCTGGAATAGAGGTATACGCCGTCAAATTTGTCGGCGGCGGCGGCGTAAGGCCCATTTTATAGCGGCGGCGGCGGCTACGCCGGCGCGGCGCGCCGCCGGCGTGGTGGTATAAAAAAATTGCATGTTGAATTTAAAAACTCCATAATTTCAATTGTTGGGATTTTTATTGAATTGACAAAAAATTTTGGGTACATTTTTTATGTAATGTAAATGAACGTAACTTTAAATGTTTCACATTTTATAATATAATATAGAAGAATACTAAAAACATAACGCATAGCAGTCTTTTAATCAAATTCTTACACTGAAATAACTATGTTACATATTGAGTCTAGGACTAAAATTATGTACATTAACCGAAGGCTTTGTTATGATCACTACAATATGCATGTGGGATTTAAAATATATATTTATAGTGTAATATTAAATTCAGTCTTTGTATACATTGTTAACATAAAAGTAAAGCTATTGTAATGCTTACATTGATAGAAATTTACTTATTTAGTTAAAAAAAAAAATGTGTACCATTTCACTTCTTTGTACAGTTGTTGTTGTGTATATCTTATGTTTATAAAGTTGTATGTGTCTCTTTTCATAGCGAAAAATACTCATTTTAAATATTCTACACAAGACTCGTCGTTGTCATGGGTAAAAATTGTTTTGTTAATGTTGTGAGGGCTTAGCTGTGACCGCTTATTTGTGACTGTCAGACCAGCTATAGAAAAAACTCGCTCACTCGGCGTACTTGTTGCAGGATGCATACAACTTTTTTTGCTAGCTTGGATAGCAAGGGCATTGCAGCCGCCTTTTCCCTCCAAAACATTCTGATTGGAGGACAGACTTAGCAGCAAATGACATTCTGCTTCTAAATTAGAGTTTTTCAAACTCGAAGAATACCGCTTGGCAAGTTTCAATATTTTAGAAGAAGGTGAAGTTTCTTCAGAATCGTTTACACTATTTCCGTTTTTTGATGAATCACCAACAAGTCTTTTATACATCTCTATCAAAAACTGTACTTCTGTCTTACATTTGCTTTTGCAGTATTCTGTAACACAATCTAATGTGTTAAAACGCGGATCCAGCAGCGTTGCGCATACTAAAATATCAGTTATTGGAAATCTATAGTCAAGTTTACTCTTCATATTTTTTTTTATTTGTTGCAATAAATGATCGTGACAAAAGCTGAAATTATTCTGATTTAAATCAGTGTCATCGTTTTCAGATAATATTGATAATATCTCAGTTCGAATGATTAACGCAAGAGAAATCGATGGGTATGAGTCCCCAGAAAGAATATTGACAGCATCTTTGAATTTTTGCAAAAAGTCTCTTAATTTATACAATAGTAGTACTTCCGTTTCGAGTAAAATTAAGTCACTTTTATTACAGTTTAAAAGAAGTTTATTAATGGCAGCCCTTTGAGATCCAAGACTATCAAGTAATGATAAGACACTGTGCCATCTTGTAGATATCGAATTTTTAAGGGTGATGTTTCTCTTATCCACCAAACTGCCATGCAAGTCATTGGTATTATTTATGTTTCTATATACTTCCAAGGACACATCATCAAGGGGACCGAACCATTCGTCGTAGTCGACCCATGAAGCGTCTTCTGAAGCCAGGAGTTCTTCCAAGTTATCAATTTTTGACAAAATCTCTTTTTGTATGGCATCGGCCTGTAACTTCAGAGTATGTGTTTTGAAACGTAGGGCTCGCGCGATTTTTTTACACTTTAAAATTAGACGATTTATTTCTGGAACGGAATCATACCCATCTACCGTAAGCAAATTGTGAAGCCCATGCCCAATACAGAAGTGGTTGTTAAGGCTGCCCAAATCGATGGCTTTCTTTATATTACTGCCTTGGTCAGTGACAACGAAATTCGAACCAAGCTTTACGTTAAAGTATTCAGTTACTTCCTCAATCTCCTGCAATATGTTGTTTCATGTATGGGACTTTGAGACATATTTTGTTTCTAGTGTGAGACTCGACATAGCGAAGTTTGTTTAAAGGTAATGAAAAGTAAAAGTTATATAATTACGCCTACAGTAGTTATCCGTCCATAGATCGAAAGTTAAAGCAAAATGTTCCATCCCAGATATTTTTCCTTTAACGACTTTTAAAACGCTTTCATAAACATCATCTAATGCTGTTGTTGCAATTCTTTTATAATGTGGTATATCATTATCGTTTACTACTACATGGTATTTTTTTAAAAAGTCTTTTATTCCATTGTGTGCAATTGTATGGAACGGTAATAAATCACGTGCCATCCATAAGGCTAAGTCCCTTCCCAACATCCATTTAGAATCAGTTGAACTTTTTTTTGAACATTTTTGAAAAAAATTTGTCAGTGTAGATGAAGAAGTATTTTCTGCATCAAAGTGACGTATATTGTGCTCGTTTTTTAAATGACGTGTTAAATTCCCTGTTGAGACGTTCTTGCTGTGTGAAATACAGCTGCTAGATCCATCATCTTTTGCACTTTGGTATTTGTTTCCTTTAGGAGTGAACTGTTAATAAATTAGCTAAAATTATGGGGGAGGACTCTAAAGACGGGGTTTGGCCTCAGGATCACGAATCCGGAAGCGCTTTTTAGGGACGGCCTAAATAAATTACAATCACATGAAAACTTACAACTTTGATCGCAAATATGTAACTCAAAATAATAAAAAAAGCGCTTCCGGATTCGTGATCCTGAGGCCAAATCCCGTCTTTTAAGCCCTCCCGCACAATTTTAGCTAATTTATTAACAGTTGACCCCTAAAGGAAACAAATACCTACACTTTTAACACATTTAGGGCACGGCCATTAGGGTGTTGTAAATTTAAAAAAAAAATTGTAACTTTAGAAAATTATCACAAAAAAAAAGTTAAACGCGCCGGCGCGCGCCGCCGCCGCCGCCGCGCCGCTAAAAAGGCTATTCGGCGGCGGCGCGTCGAAAATGACTTTTGTCGGCGGCGGCGGCGGCGTTTGCCGGCGGCGTATATCTCTACTCTGGAATGACAATATAACAGAACGAGTAAAAAAAGCAACGTGTGCGTTGTTCACTTGTAAGAGAGCAATTGGTGTTTCATGGGGGTTTTCTCCCAAGGTAGTACACTGGATCTACACAGTCATTGTTCGCCCGATTCTACTCTACGGAGTGTTGGTCTGGTGGCCTGCACTGACCACGAACACGTACCTCAAGCAGCTGCAAAAAGTCCAAAGGAGTTCAGAACTCTGCATAACAGGGGCCCTTGGGTCCACTCCGACAGAAGAACTCAACAATATGTTGTATCTACCAGCGCTCGATTTGGTGGCGAAGAACTAGCCGTGATCACAGCTTTGCGAATAAGGGAGACCGGCGTCTGGATAAATGGACAAAGTGGGCACGCCACAATCTTGGGCACTCACGCTCCTGTTAACATACCACCATATACTGACTACTGCGCGTCAAATAACGTGTTTGTCAGAAAGTACGAGGTGTTAATACCGACAAGACAGGAATGGGAGAACAGATCATATTCTGTTCGAGGAGCCGTTAATATTTTCACTGATAGCTCCAAGCTTGAGGGGAAGGTGGGGGGAGGTATCTTTTCACCGGACCTGGGACTAGAGACCACTCCGCCTCCCTGACCACTGTAGCGTGTACCATGCGGAAATGCTGGCAATACACGGTGCTGTGAAAAGCTTGGCGTCCATGCCGCAAAATGACAAACGGATTTACATCTTCTCAGACAGTCAGGCCGCACTTAGAGCCTTGAACTCATGCGTCGACAATGCAAAGTCGTTAACTGAATGTCGCAGATCTCTCAATGGGATGGCTCAGCACTTCAGTATTAGCCTTATTTGGGTACCTGGGCACAGGAATATTGAAGGTAACTGCAGAGCGGACGAGCTGGCCAGACGAGGTACCACCACCCATCTCCTTCCAGGAAAAAGTTCGGTAGGCATACCCATGGCCTCACAGGGACTACTGGGTGCATTAATTTTGGCAACAGGAATAATTAAAGATTTTTTCCACTCGGTGGGAAAGCAGGAAGTAGTGAAACAATGGTTAATAATGTGCGTTAGGGTATTCAGAATATGTGGTAACAGGAGATTTGTTTACTGACCAAAAAAAAGTTCAGAGCAGGTTAGAGCAGAGCAGAGCAGGGCAGCTGTCAAAATAGAAATAGAGCAACTTAGAGCAACTCAGAGCAGAAATGCCATGAAACACTTGAATCTCGATAGTTTCTTTTTATTTGGTTTTTTTTATTTAAATATTCAAAATTAATGCAAATTCACGTTTACAAACACATTGATTTTCTTGCAAGCTAATTTTTTTGAAGTTTTCAAAAATTTACTTTTTCCTGACTGACAATTGCTTCTCTGCTCTAACTTACTCCATAAAAAAAGCTAGAGCAGAAATTTGTGATCTGGATTACTCTAGTTTTGTTTTGAGCGTACTCATGAAACAAAAGATAGAGCAACCTAGAGCAAGAAAAGTGTTCGTTAAACACAATTTTGTGAAATATCTCCATCTGGCGTAAGCTAGAGCAGCCCAATAAACAAACCTAGGATCTTCACGAATCTGAGAGAAATATTATATTCTCCAACCGCATTGGACTTGATACTCAACACACATTTCAGAACCTCAGACTCAGTTACTCCATTGAAACTAAACTTTCCCTTTACAGCTAAATTACTCATGAAGTTTTGTTCTGGAGGACTACTAAAATTTTGGTTGGTACTAGTAAAATAGTTATTGAGGATGTTTAGCTGAACATGAGTCATTTTGAAGTATATTAACATTGAAATCTCCACATAAAATATAATGCTCATATTCAATTAAAAATATTGACAACTCAGCGAAAAAAGAATCAAGCACATAACTCCTATGAGGGTTGTATAAACAAGAACAAGAACTTTGGTTATACCATCAGATACTTCACCAATGATGAATTCAGTATCAGCATTATCCGATACTGCTAGAACCCTTATTTTTAAGGACGATTTACAATAAATAGCAACACCACCCCCTTTCCTGTTACTTCGGTCGTGCCTTATAAGTCTATAATTTGGTATATTACACCTATACCTCGCTTTGCGTCGTTTCGTTTTGCGTCGTTTCGAAGTTGCGTCGCTGGCTGATGAATTAGTACCAATTCTCACTGTGCGTCGTTAGATTTTCGAAGTTGCGTTGTTTTGGGTTCTAGTTTAAAATTTTTTTTTTTTTAACTTTCTATTTTTTTTTTCTAAAAGATGGCACGACTTTTGTTTCTAATGTCCGTGTTAAACCAAGGCAGTCAACATAAAGTAAATAGATTTGTTTCTTGAAATCTCCAGCAAAGAACTGTCAGCAGAAGAGAGTCTTGTAAAAAGCTCCCAAAATCTCATTTTTGCTAGTTTCATCTCTCTTCTGCTAGTTTTTCGCCGAACAGGAGCCAGCAGAAATTCTCCAGCAGAACAGCTGTTCTGACAATTGACAAATGAAAATAAATTTTTTTCGCAGCACATTAAATTGCGAATTTTTCAGCCTTTGGACAATTACTGCGTATATATCGGTTTAAACCTTACAAAATATTAAGAAAATTGAATGCCTTATATACCTTCAGTATTTCCCATTCCTGTAACTGCGCCTGCAGGATTATATTGGTCTCCTAAATGAGCCACATTACGTTGGTCCAATGGACATTGGGCTTCGGCGCTTTGCTATTCAAATATACGGAATTATTGAAGATTTGGTATTTATTGTATGTACTTACTTCATTTGCTGGTAAATAACTCATAGTTTTCAAAATATTCGTAATAAATTTTAAATTTCATAAAAATATGCAATCAATTTTTATTTTGCCATATGTCACAATCAGCTGTTTGTTACTTGCTAGTTTTTGCTGGACGAAAAATCTCCAGCAGCAACTTGCAGCGAACTTGCAGCGAATTGGCGCTCTTTCTCTCAATTAAATGTCAAAAAGCTGCTGGATTCGCTGCTAATTTTTTCACAAAACACTTTTCTAGGAATAATTATTCATAATTATTCATAATTAGCAGAAAAGAAACAAAGCTAATGACAATTACGGGCAACACAAAGCGTGTTGCCCATGCACGCGAAACTCGCTCTCAATCGCCTTGGCGGCGACAAGTTATTGGCAACTAGTGTTTATGTATGAACACGGGCAATTGCGCAGTGCCATCACAATTCGGGAATTCCCTTGCTTACTCAAAATCAACGCAACTTGGTACAGTTTTATTTTCAATTTGCTTTGCTTATTTTAGAGTTGAGTCTCAATTAGTGTGTTGTGTTTTTTTTAAGAAAATAGTAAATCTTCATAAATTTTTACGGGTATTTTCTGGTTACCAAAAAGGTAAATATTTTCTTTTTTTATGGTTTTTTTGAATGTATGGAATAAAATTTTATATTACTTCCGTTTTTAAATATTTACTTTGTTCCTTTATTAAGGTAGTATTTTCGTAACCCTGGAACCTATCTTCGATCTTTTCTTGGTTTTCTATAGAAAATCATAATTCACTTTGCGTCGTTTCAGTTTGCGTCGTGTTTTTTTGGAACGTATCTACGACGCAAAGCGAGGTATTGGTGTATAGTAAAAGTCAGAGGTATTCGGAGTAAACCAAGTTTCAGACACACATATAATATCAACATCCGATCCTCCAAAAATATCCCTAACATAATCCAGTTTTTCACTATTGAGGCTACGAGCGTTGAAGTGGACTACATGAAGCCCACTTTGCCTTTTGCAAAAGATGTTAATTAATACTTTATGGTTTACGTCACTGCTGTGGTCAGATTCCCTACTGGGGTTGAGATGGATCATAATAAGTTGATAATGAGACAAATATAGAGTGCATTAACACACAAAACACTTTAAAATACCAGAATATGTATGTATGTAGGCGCAATAGATGGAAGCAAAAAAGAGAGTAGAGAAGTTGAAATAAGAAGAGGGCATAGCATAGAGAATAATTTAGTAAGAACAATGATTAGAAAAATATAAATATAAAAGCTAATAAAAGAAAACAGTCATAATGCTACTGCAAGACGCACTATCTCTTCATCGCTACATACTCTCACTGCATCATCTTCTTGGTTAGCTCGTACAAAAATTCTTCCTCTTAATGAAAATACAGAGACTAATCTCTCTTGTTTTTTGAGCTGTAGAGCAAATTGAAGCAGCTCCCTATTGCGCTTGGAAAGACTTTCGTGTATATAAAATCGATCATCAGAGTCATGCCCAATCTCGCGCAGAGAAACACCTCTTTTTGTTGTTTTTGTAAATTTTGCAACAGCTTGAAACAAAAGAGATCGATCACTGGAAGAAGCAAGTTTCACAACAACAGTTGCAGAACTTTTATCATTTTTGTTTATGTTGCTTCTATTATTCCCATTATTGTTTTTTCGACGCACCCTGAAAGCATCGCGAATGGGAGAAACACTTAACAGCAGAGCGCTGCATATGCTGCCAAATACCTCGCATAAATTCTCATTTTTTGAGTGGGGAATACCATTTATTATAATATCAGCAGCAACTGCTTTGTTTTCACACACGTTAATGCTTTCTCTAAGCTCCAGCACTTCGCTGTGCAACTCTTTGATAAGAGCATTATCTTCTTCCACTCTAACCAGTCTTTCTTCAAACGCCTGTATGTTTTGCTTCATGCTCATTAGTTCTCCCGCCAAATTATTTAATTTCTTTGTAATGAGTTTCTCAGACTCTTTTATCACCTCCCTCACCGCCTTTTTCATTTTCGCCTCAATTTGAGCCCGTGCAGCATTAGAAAATCCCAATGAGATTTCTGTTGTCGGTATTGGCGAAGCATTGTTTGACCTGGTAGTTGGCATTTTAGAGCAAATACTGGAACGATGCGTCAACAACTAGGCAACATGTACAACAACAATGCGTTTGCTTGAGCAATAAAGGCAACAACGCTGGTAAGAGCAGCAACAACAGTAGATTAAGTCGAGAACTTGTGTGTATCTCTTGTTTTTTTTTTTTTTTTCCTTATTTCAATTGTTTGCTACTTTCGCGAGATGATGATATTGTCAACGAAACATGTACAGCAAGAGATTTTCTTCGCAGGTTAATGCAAAAACTGCAGCAGCAGAGACAACAAATACAAATACACAGATTTTTTATTTGTTATATTTTTGCACCTTCTTCGCTTATCACTTGCTAGATAAGTCAAATTGCATTTAAATATATTGTTTATGAGAAAAGCCGAAAACGGAATGAAAAAGACGTGTGGAGTGTTGAATCGCGTTAAATAATTAATAAATACCAATAATAAATTTTTATTATTGAATTGAAATTTATATTTCAATCCACTGACGATCTATTAATATAAATATATTGTGAAAATTTAGAAAGACAGTGACTTTCCTACAAAAGTGGTGGCAAAAAATACGAAATGCCGCGGAGTGCAAGGAGTGCAGGGCGAACCTGGCGCAAGTTGAGGAAACTATTGTGTGTTCAGGCGGCTGTGGCAGCCTTTTCTGCATTAAATGTAGCAACTTGAAAAGCAAAGAAACTAAATTGATGTATGAAAATGAAAATATAAAGTGGTTTTGTATTCAATGTTCGTTGTGTGATACTAACACCAAATTTATTGAAATTAAACATTTGATAGAGAAGAGTGAACAAAGCAAGGTTGGCAAAAAAGAGATGAAAGAGATCATTAAAGAAGCTCTGTTTAATAAGATTCAACAGTTGAAAATAAGTTTGATTACGGACTTTAATTCACTACTGGAGCATAATGTGCAGATTAAAATAAATCAAATGCAAAGCGATATACTAGCAGAGCTAACAAAAACAATTGAAAAGAATAATGAAAAATTTAGTGAAGTTTTGTCGAGGAATAATTTTAACAACAACAAAACAATTGTCAACAATGTTAGTTATGCACAAGTAGCAAAGCAAAGTGAAAACCGGATTGTTATCAAACCAAAAGACAAAGCGAAGGATAATAAGCAAACAAAAGTAGCGCTTAAAAATGTAATAGAGCCAACAGAATGTCATGTAACAACACTGAAAGATATCAACAACGGCGGGATAGTAGTGCAATGCAAATATAAGGAATCATGCGAGCTAGTGCAGAAGAAGATAGCGGAACAAATTGGAAATGAGTATGAGATGGAAAAAACTAAAGACAAGACAGAGATTAAGAAAATATTTAAAATTATTGGATTAACAGAAAGACTAAGTAGTGAGCGCTTGGTAGAGTGTATTACCAAGCAAAATAGCATGTGTGAGGGTAAAACATTTGAAGTGATAAAGATTTTTGAAAATTTGAGTAGGAGGGAGGAATGTTTTAATGCGCTTGTTGAAACAGATAAAGAAACGTTTGAAAATATCTTAAAGTGGAAGAGATTAAATATAGAATGGGACTCGTGTGTTACTATTGAGTATGTAAGAGTATACAGGTGCTTTAAATGCTTGGGATTCAATCACAAGGCAAAAGAATGTGGTAACAAAAAAGCCTGTGGCAAGTGTGGGGCGAATCATGTCTCTAAAGACTGTTTGTCATATGTTTTAAAATGTGTAAACTGTTGTGAACTGGTACAAAAAAAACTTTTGAACGCAGATGTACACCACAGTGCTTACAGCAAAGAATACCCAGCATTTAAAAGATACCTTGATAGTAAGTCAAGGATAAGAAAGTAGCAATCAAGAGATAATAGTATAACCTGCTTGTACCTAAACGTTAGTAGTATTGTAAGTAATAAATCTGAATTAGAAAGAGTCATTGAAATTAAAAATCCTGCAATAATTTTATGTTCCGAAACATGTACCACAAATCACATTACGGATCAAGAACTAAATATACAGACCTATAAACTAGTGCGGTGTGATTCTCATAGTAGGCACACAGGTGGTACTATGATCTATATACACGATTCTATTGAGTATAACATTAAATATAACAAATCAGTTGATAAAAACATTTGGTGTATCTTTATAAAATTGAAGCATTTTAATCCAAAATGGCAGATCGGTGTGGTTTACCACTCACCTAGCTCAAGTGATGCTGATTTTATAAACTATTTGCGCAATATTTTAGGTAGTACCTGTGAAATGTCTCAGAGTAATATTCTTATAGGTGACTTTAATATTAACTTAAATTATACAACAACATATAGCACTCAATTAATTGACCTCTTTAAGGCATATTCTATGCACCAAAAAGTTAACTTTGATACTCGTATAACGGATATATCCAAAACCAAAATTGACTTACTGTTCTCGAATATGAATGATGTAGTGTGTGAAAAATTAGATGAACATCAAATTTCGGATCATGAAACTATTCAATTTAAACTTGAAAGTATCTCCAAATTTAGGATGAGAAGCATAATCAAAATAACCTCTTGGGAGTATTACAATAGTGAAGCACATATCGTCGCCCCAGAAAACGAACGTCGTATGTGAAAATTGACCATTTTCAGGTTTTGATGCAGAATAACTAATTCGGGCCTGATCTTTTCATTTCTGAAATCCGTTTTTTTATATCTTCTTTAGTTTTTGAGTTATTTACTGTGCGTTTTGTCGTATGTTACAAAATTGAACAATTTGGGTATGCTTTTTATCGTATGTGCAGAAATATATCACATACGACAAATTTCCATAGAAATTCATTTTTTTTATCATTAGAAAACATTTGTCGTAAGGGCCGCTAAACTGCCTACATACGACATTTGTATACAGACAAATTGTAAGCATTTGTCGCATGCATGCGTAGCTTAACCTCAGTAACGCATGCAATTCTTTCAGTCAGCTGTGTATCGTTGAGCAAGCAAGATGGAGCTGTCGTCGCCTGCCGCTAATATGGATGAAGATCTCTCAAAGTAAGTAGAATAAATACAAAATGTTTGCTAGTTTGGACAAAATTATTGAAATTAATTGAATTTTAAATCATTTTAGTATGATGGATGAAATATTGGATAGCTCCGATCTTGATGGTGAATCCAGCGACACATCGTATGGGTAAGTATTTGAACTAATAGCGGCGAAATACCAACAGGTTATCATAACCTCTAACGAGATTTTTAGCCGAGCTTCTCTTTCCAACTTGTGGTGTGTTGCTTTTGAGTTTTCCTACAAGTTGGCGGGACCTACAGTTTTTTGCCGACTCCGAACGGCACTTGCAAAGCAAATGAATTTTTTGCTGAGAAGCTTCTCATGGCAGAAATACACCCGGAGAGTTTGCCAAACTACTGCCGAGGGGCGACCCCGTTTAGAAAAATTATTTTTCTAAATAATTTTTGATGTTACTTTTGTCGGGCATCGAACCGCCACGACTTGGTGTAGAAGGCCGAACACTTAACCGCTACACCACGGCGGCCGCCAACACACACCTTCACATATAAACGAAAATAAACGTAATAAAATAAATAGTTCCAGCAATTCATCCGAAGAAGAAAATCTTCAACCAAGCGAACTTAAAAAGTTTTATGAAGAGGCTGCAGACGTCCTTGATATAAACGCATCAACAAGTACCTCACGTCCAGTCTTGCGATCAGTACTATAGTTCTTGTAAGTTGTTTATAGTTCCCAAAAATAAAAAGTTCTATAACTCCCCGATTTCAGCTTGCACTGAATCTCCAACGCCAAAAAGGAAGCGACAAAGAAATCCTAGCTTGTGGAAGCAAAATATAAGGAAATATTTGAGAGAAAGGGGCAAACCGTACACGGATAGAAATGGTAAATACAGAGCTGCAGCTGGACAAAAACAAAGCTAAAGACTGAAGTCAAATGATACCGTACCTTGAAAGTGAGACTGATAAAAATTTCTTTAAAGCAATATTAGCAAACGCTTAAAGCGTTAAATGATTAAAATAAAACGCAAATGTACAATGAATTGAATTCAGTATTAATATTTTTTTTTTGTTGTAATAAACGATTTTTTAATAGTTTAAAAAAGTATGTACAAATATATTTGAATTAAATTTGTATAGATATATAAGTTTTGAATATATATAAAAAGACTGTGAACAAAAATTATGCCTGTTATTTAAAATACATTCATCGTGCTCATATTGTCTATGTAAAATATGTCTGACATAAAAAAAAGACGTCAGATTAGAACTTTTTTACACAAAAATGGTAAGTCATTTTTTAAAAACCCATATTTTTTTAAGTTCATTATTAGTTATGTTGGCGAAGCCCAAGACTTTTGTCGTATGTGCTATGAGTCAAAAATATATTTGTGAGCAAACGTCACATACGACATATACATTCTGAAGGAAAAGTCGTATATCTTCTAAAACTTTAAAGATATTAAACTTTTGAAAATGGGAAATAAAAATAAATTCCACTCTCTACAACTCGTTAAAATTTCAGGAAAATCTAACCAACGGTTTTTGTATAGCTCCGCTCTAAACTTTAAAGTCGATTTTCTCGAAACTGTGTTTTGTAACATACGACGTTCGTTTTCTGAGGCGACGATATGAATCAACTGCGCCTAAGTGATTTCAGTAATTTTGATCGATTTGATATGGAGACTAAGGTATTACATATTAATAATAATATCTTGAATGCTATGCGAAGCCTGACTTATGAAAAGGAAGTTCATTTAAAAATTATGAATAATTGGTATGACAGTGAGCTACCGAATATGAATAAATATAAATTTCAGCTATATAAACAGGCCCAAATATCGGGAGAATGGGATGGAAATACAAAAAATGAATATAAAAAGCTTATTAAAATTAAAAAAGCCAAGTATATGGAGTATAAAATAGATAGCCATAGCCATGATAGTAAAATGATGTGGAAATATTTGAAACAGGCAATTAGTATGGGGAAAGAGAGTTCCGTAATTAAGAAAATAATAACACTGGTTTACAGCCAAAATGCACCAGAGACGCCATAGTGAAATTCCTATGTAAAATCACCTCCTAATTCCGAAAATCAAGGTTATTTTTACTTGAATGGTTTTGAGATATTTACGATTTACCGTTATTTCAAAAAACAAAAAAGATGGCTCCACTTAATCGTGTATATCTCAAGAACAAACTGAGCTCTTCCAAAACGGTTTGAAAAATTTGAAAGCTAATAAAATTTACTATAATCAGTACATACAACACTTTTTGCTAGGTCCTGCAGATTCAAACATATTGAACAATCATTACGGATTTTTTTAATTTTTTTTGTAAAAATATAAAAAAATTTGTACTTTGCGAGGAAGCATCTCGAAAACTTTTTGTTTTTTAGCAGATATTTCCCCCAAAGAAATTCTTTGTCACAACTCAATGATTGGATAAGGGATTTGGAATTGTCAAAGGAAAAGGCCGAACTACACGCCTCTCGAATGCAACAATTTAAATTTGTTTCATCCGATGTTAAGGTAACATATTATAGAACTCGTCACGAAGAATTTTCCAAGTACTATACGAAGGAGGACAGTGTTTGTTACTGCAAAGACATTGCTGGTCTATTCAAACAATTTGGTGAACCATATGATTCAAAAAAGTGGCGATTGTTCATAGACGGCAATAAATTAAGTTTAAAGGCCGTATTATTGCATATTGGCAACCAAAAGCCATCTATCCCGATCGCGCATGCAGTAAATACGAAGGAAACATATGAGATAATGCAAAAATTGCTCAAGTTAATCAAATACGAAGAACATGATTGGAAAATATGTGCCGATCTTAAAGTCGTTGGAATGCTATGTGGTCTACAAAGTGGATACACAAAATACTGTTGCTTTCTATGCAAATGGGATAGCCGAGCTCGTCAAGACCACTACATCATAAATGATTGACCAGAACGAATCGAGTTTCAAGTTGGGTAGATAACATAAAATACTCTCCACTTATAACGAAGGAAAAAATAATTCTACCTCCGCTCCACATCAAGCTCGGCCTTATCAAAAACTTTGTGAAGGCTTTGGACAAAGAAGGCGAAGCTTTTCATCATTTGAAGACAATCTTCCCAGAGATTTCAGAAGCAAAAATAAAGGAAGGGATTTTTGTGGGACCGCAAATAAGGAAAATGATGACCAATAACCATTTCAAAGAACTATTGTCACCAGTGGAGGCAGCAGCGTGGGATTCTTTTGAAAAGCTCGTTACTTCTTTTTTAGGCAAACACAAAAGTCCTAACTACGAGATGATAGTGAACGACTTAATCAAAAACTATGCGGAAATGGGTAAATAAAAAAACATATTATAATAAATTATATATTACATAAATTTGCATGAGAATATATAGCCATAAATCTGAATTCATCGTCCAGTTCCGAACAAACAAGAACGGGAAAAATATAAACAAAAAATTTGTTCTGAATTGAAAGATAAATCCAGCCTAAGAAAATTATATACTAATGTGTCACTTATGTACTTTTTTATTTTCTTTCAGGAGTAAATATGTCTTTAAAAATTCATTTCTTACACTCCCACTTAAATTTTTTCCCGCAAAATCTTGGCGACGAAAGTGACGAGCATGGCGAAAGGTTTCACCAGCAAATGAAAGTGATTGAAAGTCGGTATCAAGGATTCTGGGATGTCGCTATGATGGGCGACTACTGTTGGTTTCTCATAAGAGAAACCGATCCTAATCTAAATAAGCGTCAAAACAAGACACATAACTTTTTCAATTATAAAATAAGATCATAGAGTTAAGACAGAACCATATGTACATATGCTATTATTTGTAGGGTACTTAAGTATTAAATGGATATATTTACTTGAATGCTTATAACTTTTGTATTAGTTCATCGATTTTGTTCACTGATAGCTTGTTTTTTTTTGTAATAAAACAGAGCTTAGAGGGGGGGGGGGAAATATCTGCTAAAAAGCAAAAAGTTTTCGAGATGCTTCCTCGCAAAGTACAAATTTTTTTATATTTTTACAAAAAAAATTTAAAAAATCCGTAATGAATGTTCACTATGTTTGAATCTGCAGGACCTAGCAAAAAGTGTTGTATGTACTGATTATAATAAATTTTATAAGCTTTCAAATTTTTCAAACCGTTTTCGAATAGCTCAATTTGTTCTTGAGATATGCACGATTAAGTGGAGCCATCTTTTTTGTTTTTTGAAATAACGGTAAATCGTAAATATCTCAAAAACGGTACCATTCAAGTAAAAATAACTTTGATTTTCGGAATTAGGAGGTGATTTTACATAGGAATTTCACTATGGCGTCTCTGGTGCAGAAAAAAAGTTGGAATTTGTGATCCAGTGTAATAAATGGTAACATTTATTATGATGAATCTGATATCGCAAACCAACTGAATACGTATTTTGTTGACAGTGTTACAGATATTTGCAGTAAAATTGAAGTAGTTTATAGAGACGTCAATATATTTAATCAGCCAAACTATGTTTTTAAATTTGCCCCAGTTAGTACGGTTGATATTGAAGAAATTGTGAATAAGTTTCCGGCAAAGAGAGGTGGAAAAAAATTATTATCAGAAGGTGTGGTTAAAGATGTGGTACCTTATTTAGGATTTTTCTATGCTAAAATAATAAATGAAAGTATGAGTAGTGGCATATTTCCTTCTATATGGAAAACTTCGACCATTGTCCCTATAGAAAAAGTCAAAAACACGGTCAAAGCAGAAGAGCTACGACCAATAAACACATTGGCAAGCGATGAAACAATTTTAGAAATTGTAGTGAAAAATCAATTAGTACAATATTTAGAAAGTAATAATATACTTATACCTCAACAGTCAGGATTTAGGCAAAAACACTCGTGTGAAACAGCATTAAACATGGTGATAGCTGAATGGAAAGAAGAACTTAATAACAAAAAGTCGATAATAGCAGTTTTCATTGATCTCAAAAGAGCATTTGAAACAATCGATCAGAAAATTTTACTTGAAAAATTAGAGGGCATTGGTATTAAAGATGTGGAGTTAGAATGGTTTAGAAATTTTTTGACAAATCGTAAGCAACGAACCATAATTGGTTCGACCCTATCAGAAGAAATAGACGTTAAGATTGGCTTACCGCAAGGCTCCGTCTTGACTCCAATCTTATTCAATATTTACATTAATGATATCAATTCTGTATTAAAATTTAGTTCCATAAAGCTATTTGCTGACGATGCGCTTATATCCATAAATGGGAAAAACGAAAATGAAATAAGAGAAAAATTACAACGTGATCTTAATTCTCTCTATATTTGGCTGTGTGCAAACAAACTGAAAATTAACATCGAAAAAACCAAATAAATGGTAATAACAAGGAAAAACATATCTTGTCTTGAACCCGTTAAAATAAATAATGTAGAAATTGAAAACGTAAAGACAATCAAGTACCTGGGTATTCAAATAGATTGCAAATTAAAGTTTGACGTTCATATCGATTACGCAATAAGTAAAATAGCGACAAAGTTATGGTTCATTCAACGAACTTGTAAAAATCTTAGCAAGTATTATAAGATAAAAGTATACAGATCTATAGTCGAGCCTTATTTCATTTATTGTTCTACAATTTTCTTTATAATGAAAGATTCGCAAATTGAAAAACTTCAAAAAATTCAGAATAAAGCCATGCGATTAATATATTGTAAACGTTATGATACTCCTATAAAAGATATGCTACTTAGCTTGAATTGGATGAGTGTTAAGCAACTCATATTTTTTCACGCTATGAAATTCATTTTCAACATAAAAAACGGAAATCTGCCTGATTATCTGAGAACAAATATTAAATTTAACTACGAGGTCCATGATAGGAATACAAGACAGAGAAATCATTTTAAGCTACCTAATTATAAAACGGAATCTGAAAAAAATAGTCTTTTTTATAAAGGGCTAAAATGCTTCAATGAACTCCCTGAAAGTATAAAAAATTGTGATAAAAATTTATTCAAAAAAAAATTGTGTGATTACACGAAATCGATGAATATAAGATAGGTGTTATTATTTGTGTTGATTATGGTACATGTTTCAACTTATTTTGTTTTGAAACATTATTTAAAATAATTTAAAACATGTACATATGTAAATTGAAATTTTATTTTTTGAAAATGTGTATTTAAATTATTATATATATTTATAAGTGTTGAACTAGACTCTAAGAGTTGTAATAAATAAATAATAATAATAATAATAATAATTTATTTTTGTCTATAAAATTTTTTGAGTTGGCACAAAGTTTAGACAATAATTGCATTAAACAATCAATGCTCAATTAAATTTAGTGTTTTAACTTGCGATTAGCGTTCACTATAACGAATATTTTAGATACTTTGGCGAGAGCAATTTAAAACACGTCCGCATTCAAGCCCTAGTAATATTCAGCAATGGGCGTAATGTCTAATGATTACTGTCGCAGCTGCAGATGCATTGAGGAGGAGGAAAGTGTTCAACATCTGCTGTGTCATTGTCCCGCGCTCTGCAGACGACGGTTGGCTAGCCTTGGCCAACCGTTTCTCGTCGACCTCACTGAGGTATCTAACATGGAAGTAAAGGCGTTATCCAAATTCATTGGCTCCACGAAGTGGTTTGATCCCCTGCCGTGGGTGTGAGTTTGTTTTCCTTGGCGTCGACGGTAGCATGACCGTGGACTGGTCCTTTACAGCCTTTTGGTGGTCTTTGAACTCGTTTAGCGGTGCCCGCATCGAGTGTTTTGATCTCCTGCTGCCGGCGTTTAGGGATAACCTTCTTGCATCTCTGGGGCAGGGAGGTGGGTGAACACCGTATGGGGTATCACACTGGGCCTTTTTAATGGCCTAAGTGTCGGGCAGGGTCTGTGTTCTCTGTCCTGCCCTTGCAACCTAACCTAACCTAACGTGAAATTTTGTAAGTGTTGATATTTTTTTATGTGAAATATCGATGTTGAAAATCATTGAGATGGGATAAATATTTCACATAGCCCCCATACAATCGATTGTTCCGAAAACGGATCTTGGGCTATAACTCCTGTAATTATATAGTGTGACGAATTCGATGATTCCTTGATTATTTTCCCTGAGTTCGATCACTGTACGTTAAATAAAACACTCCGATTCTGTTTAATAAGTAGTACGCTTTATTCAGTACTAAAAACCGTAGTACAATATCGCGGGTTAATTTACTGTTCAGTACTTCACTGTACAACACTTCAAAATAAACTGATTGATTTGCGTTGTCTTTGCGCGGTTTATATGCCCTAGCAGACAGCAGCTTCACAACCTAGAAATGTCTACACCTTTCTGGTTTATTCGTGCAACAGTGTTCTCGAAGCGTTTATCTATCGTCATCTCCTCTTTGTGCCACATTCGCAAACACGCGAGCTGCCTCTCGCAGCTGTAGTTGTGGTAGTGACGCTAGTGATAGAAATACGCTAGAGTTGGGAGATGAGCGATTCCTGAGAACATTCGCCACACTGCCCTCCACCTAAGTCTGATCGTCCCGATCAGACACATTTCCTGATCCAAACGTTGCTATCCTCTCCAGGTGAACCACCTTCATTTTGTTTCGTGGTTTTCCAACAGTTTGTATGCGGTAGACAACATCATTTATCCGCTTTATTACTTTATATGGGCCTTCCCAGTTACATTGCAGTTTTGGGGACAAACCTTTCTTTCATTGTGGGTTGTATAACAGCACTAAATCTCCTTCTTTAAAACCTTCCGAGTTGATGGCTTTGTCGTATCTGGCTTTCATCTTATCACTCATGATCTTCGTCCGTTGTCTTACAAGATCGTGTATTTCTCTCATTTCTTCTTCCAAGATGCTAGTGGACTTCCTGGCATTTATTCCTTCATCAGCATTTATCCCAAACTTCAAGTCAGCTGGCAACCGCAGATCATTCCCAAAAATTACTTTTGCCGGAGTTTGACCCGTAGTTTCATGTACTGCCGAGCGATATGCCATCAGAAACAAGGAGATGTGCGTATCCCAATCTTTCTGGAACTTATCCACTACTTTCCTCATGTGCTCTTCCAAGGTTCGATTGAAACGTTCCACCATACCATCTGACTGAGGATGCAATGCAGTTGTTCGAGTTTTCCGAATACCCAATATCTTGCACATTTCTTGGAATACGACTGATTCGAAATTCCTGCCTTGGTCAGAATGTAACTCCATCGGTACACCAAACCTCGCTATCCAATTGTTAGTGAACACCTCTGCAATGGTTTCTGCCTCTTGATTTGGAATCGGGTAAACTTCTGGCCATTTGCTGAAATAGTCCATAACAACTAATACGTACTTGTTCCCGAGTTTGCTAGTAGGAAATGGGCCAGCTACATCCATGGCAATCCTCTCAAACGGTGCACCTGTGTTGTACTGCTTCATCTGTCCATGACTTCTCGACTTCGGACCCTTTGCTTTGATGCACACCTCACAGTTGGCAATCCACTCCGCGATCGACTGCCGGCAACCAACCCAATAGAATCTCTGCTTGACTTTCTCCAACGTTTTCGTGACTCCGAGATGACCTCCACTTGGGCCATTATGTAGCTCATTCAAAACATCAGAGATTTTCTTCCTTGGGACAACTACCAGCTTCCGAGCGCATTGACCATCTTCGCTTTCCCATACTCTATGTAAGCAACCGGATACCAATTTCAGACTGTTCCACTGTGCCCAATATGACTTGGCAACAGGACTCTCTGCTGACATCTCCTCTCTTGTTGGTCGTTCGTTTTGCTCGATTCCTTGCATCACACGTACCAGATCTGGGTCCTCTAGCTGATGCTTCCTTAGTTGATCCATGTTCCATTCGTCCGTAGATGTTATAGTCAATAACCGCACATCTATAACATCTTCCTTGGCCTCAGCTTTCGAACAATGCTTGCATTCTAGGTTACATGGTCGCCGGGACATTGCATCAGCATTGCCGTGGTTGCTGCCTTTGCGATGCTCTATGGAAAAGTCATAACTTTGTAGTCGCTCTATCCACCGTGCCAATTGACCTTCTGGATTACGGAACTGCAAGAGCCATTTCAAGGCTGCATGGTCTGTCCTGACGTGAAATCGCTGTCCATAGAGATACTTGTGGAAATGCTTGATGCACTCCACCAATGCCAGTAGTTCTCTCCGTGTTACACAATAGTTCCTTTCGGGCTTCCCAATTGTGCGGCTATAGTACGCCACTACCTTCTCCTGCCCATCGACAATCTGTGACAAAACACCTCCAATCGCGTAACCGCTCGCGTCTGTATCCAAAATAAATGTTGAGCCTGGGATTGGATACGCTAACATTGGGGCCGTGCACAGCCGTTCTTTCAAGGTTTGGAAAGCCACTTCATGTTCCTTCTTCCAATCAAATGACATATTCTTCCTGGTCAACTCATGAAGGCTACTGGCTACGCTGGCGAAATTCGGTACAAATCGACGATAATACGTGCACAGTCCGAGGAAACTTCGTAGCTCATGTAAATTTTTCGGTCTTGGCCAATCCTTTACTGCTTCGATCTTCTCTTTAGCAGTGCAAATTCCCTCCGTAGTAACCTTGTGACCTAAGTAACTTACTTCCTTCTTGAACAATGCACACTTTTTGGGACTTAATTTCAGACCGGCGCCAGCTATCCTTTGGAAAACTTCCTCCAAGTTCTTAAGATGTTCCTCAAAGCTTTTTCCCAGCACGATGATGTCATCCAGGTACACCAAACATGTTTTCCAATGCAGTCCTTTCAATACTTGATCCATGAGTCTCTCAAAAGTAGCTGGAGCGTTACATAGTCCAAAGGGCATTACCGTAAATTGCCACAGCCCCTCTCCAATGCTGAAGGCTGTCTTTTCCTTATCCTCATCTTTCACCTCTACTTGCCAATAGCCACTTTTCAAGTCCAGTGTTGAGAACCATTTCGTACCAGATAGTGAGTCCAGAGTATCGTCAATTCTAGGTAATGGATAGCTGTCCTTTTTCGTTACGTCGTTCAACTTCCGGTAGTCCACACAGAACCGCATTTTTCCATCCTTTTTCTTTACTAGCACTACCGGTGAGCTCCATGGACTAGCTGATGGTTCGATCACGCCGCTGTCACTCATTTCTTGTATAATTTCACTTACCACTTGGCGTTTGGCCAATGGAACACTTCGAGGAGCTTGGCGGATTGGTCTAGCGTCACCGGTATCAATGTGATGCTTCACTACATTGGTCCGACCTGGTTTGGAGCCATCCTTGTCAAATATGGTAGAGTACTTTAATAGAAGTTGGTTTGCCTTATTCTGGTGGTCTTCTTCGAGCCCTTGCGTCCACGCCGTGATATTATCTGATAGATTAATGTTGCTGGTAGAGACATTTCCCTGGAGCTGTTCACAGTTTATAATCACCTCCACCTCCTGACATTGTCCCAATATAGCTCCTTTGGAAAGCTTGATCGGCGATCGAAACTCATTTAGTACTCTTACCGGTATACGTCCATCTTGTTTTGTCATAGCCAGTGTTTTTCCTACTAGTATATCCGTCTTTGAATTGTTTGCTGCCTCGACAACCCACAATTTGTTTGTCCCATAATCTCTATCAATCCTTGCCCAAACGACTGCCTCCGACTTCGGTGGAATTTGTTGGCTATCTTCCACGAGTACCCGCTTACTGATGTACTTGTTCTCGTAACCAAAATTGAGTGGCACATCCATGTTCTTATAGCTCATAGTCCTGTTTTCCATGTCGATCTTGATGCCTTGGTTGCTTAAGAAATCCACACCAACTATGATCTCATCAACAATATCTGCCACTATAAAATTGTGCAGTACGGTGACATTTCCAATTGCGATTTCACATGTTACTTCTCCTTGAACTTGGGTGTCCTCACCAGTCGCCGTACGCAACTTTGCTCCATGTAATGGCCTCACTCCTTTCTTGACTAAATCAGATCGAATGATGGAATGAGATGCGCCCGTATCAATAGTCAGTAAACGCTCCTTTCCGTCCACGAGTCCTCCAACAGTAACATTACTCGACTTCCTTCCGATCTGTGAGACAGAGATTATGGGGCATCCGATTGCGGGAGCCAGCCTACGCCCCTTGCGGCTGACTCTCTTTAGTTTAACGGTTGGTTGGATTGGGAGACTTGCTCATCTCCTTCAGCCTTGCGCTTACGTCCGCTTGCATTATTGGAACTAGATCCAGATCCACAATAACGTGCAATATGACCAGATTTCCCGCACTTGAAGCATTTAATGGACGCTTCATTTTTCTGTTGCTTTCCGTTCACTGCTTCTAGGATTGCGTCCACCCATTCTGGTCGTTCTACTTCCACACGATGAGCTTTGTACGCTGGTTTGCACAAAAGTGATGCTGTTTCTTGAGTTAGAGCATGTGATACCGTCTCCGCAAATGATCTCTTTGGATTTGCATAGGTGGCCCGCTTCGTCTCCACATCACGTATTCCATTTATGAAACTTTGTATCTTTACCCTCTCCATGTACTCTACAGGTGCATCCGCGTTTGCTAGGTGCGCTAACCTCTCGATGTCCGATGCAAATTCTTGTAAGGTCTCATTGGGCTTCTGGCAGCGATTTTGTAGCTCTATTTGGTAAATCTGCTTCCGATGCTCGCTACCATAGCGTCTTTCAACGGCTCCCATCAATGCTTCATAGTTGTTCCTTTCACCTTCTGGAATAGTCTGTAAGATTTCGGCTGCAGGTCCTTTCAATGCCACAAATAAAGCAGCGACTTTGTCTTCAGCGCCCCAATTGTTCACAGCTGCTGTCTTCTCAAACTGTAGCTTAAATACCTGGAATGGAACAGAACCATCAAAAGATGGGGTTTTTACCTTGGGAGAACTTGATACAGCATTTGGACGATTCAGCTGCAACTCCTGGATACGAGATTTTAACGCATCCACCTCGGCTTCGATCTTATCCTGTCGTCCACTGACAACTTCTAGCTGCGATGAGACTCTTTGCTCTTGTGCCTCTAGTTTTAACGTTATGCGTGTTTCCTGTTCCATCAACTCTTCCTTGATCTGTGACGCCATGTATGCCTTCTGTTCTTCTAACTGAGATGCCATGTGTGTCTTCTGTTCCTCCAACTGTGTTG
This sequence comes from Campiglossa producta, assembly GCA_964058755.1. NCBI lineage: Eukaryota > Metazoa > Arthropoda > Insecta > Diptera > Tephritidae > Campiglossa > Campiglossa producta. The sequence continues at coordinate 130,626,236 of CAXKVI010000001.1, read as the reverse complement.
AAATTCCGGATGTAATACGTGTCTCCTGTTCTTTCATTTGAGATGTTATGTTCGTCGACATCTGAGCCAATGCAGCCAATAACGAGTTTGTGTTCACGTTTTCCACAGGATTCGGGGTATCCTTTTGTTCTTCCACTTTCGTCGCTCCCTCTTCCAAAAGCTGAAAAACATGATCGTCAACGTTGATTCGTTCTGCTTCCATCGCTTCTCGCAACCGTGATTGTAGCTCTGCTTTATTGCCCGTTGTTGACAATCCACGTCGTTCCAACTCGTTTTTGAGTTGCTGGATCTTCAACTCATTCAACTTTGCCATGTCCTTGTTATCCTTAAAATGTCCTTGTTATCCTTTTCAATGTCCTTGTTATCCTTTTCAATGTCCTTGTTATCCTTTTCAATGTCCTTGTTATCCTTTTCAATGTCCTTGAATTTATTTAACAATACCGCTTCTGACACCAATTGTGACGAATTCGATGATTCCTTGATTATTTTCCCTGAGTTCGATCACTGTACGTTAAATAAAACACTCCGATTCTGTTTAATAAGTAGTACGCTTTATTCAGTACTAAAAACCGTAGTACAATATCGCGGGTTAATTTACTGTTCAGTACTTCACTGTACAACACTTCAAAATAAACTGATTGATTTGCGTTGTCTTTGCGCGGTTTATATGCCCTAGCAGACAGCAGCTTCACAACCTAGAAATGTCTACACCTTTCTGGTTTATTCGTGCAACAGTGTTCTCGAAGCGTTTATCTATCGTCATCTCCTCTTTGTGCCACATTCGCAAACACGCGAGCTGCCTCTCGCAGCTGTAGTTGTGGTAGTGACGCTAGTGATAGAAATACGCTAGAGTTGGGAGATGAGCGATTCCTGAGAACATTCGCCACAATAGGTAGGGTCGCGAAATTTCGTAACTATTGCTCTGTTAGAATGTGTAATGTCAATGGGCGCGTTTCGAATGCACAATAGTTGTAAACTGTTGGATCGGTTGATTAGTAATCGGTTTGGTGATCGAAATTGTGCTTTCGAAACGATACGTTGCGCATACGTTGAGCCAAATGTCAGATAGCATCAACAAAAAAATAAACAATAATTTTGTGAAAGCGTCTGAAAGCTTGTGAAGTGTCTCCATCACTGTTTTTATTCATTAATAATAAATAAATGGAAATTTGCAAAATAAAGCGCCGAAGATTTTATTTACATAACCTAGCTATCGAACTGTCAAACAATCGATAAATACGTTAAGTGAAGGTAGCGAAAAAATTTTATGATTAGCATTTTGACGTAAAATTCAAACTGTTTGATGGATCAGAACTACTCAACTGTGCGTTTCCAAAGTAATCACTGATTACTTATCGAAACAGTTGCGCTTCGAAACGCGCCCAATGTTAAAAGTCAATGAGATAGGACCAATAAAACAAATCGTCCCCATATAATCAATAGTTCCGATAATTTCGGTATGAGCTAAAGTTAAATTCACACAGGCTGTGCTGGGGATCGAACAGTGAAAATCGTGACGCTTATTCATGAAAGGTATATAGCCTTCGGCACAGCCGAAGACACCTTTACTTACTTGTTTTTATATCAGGTCGAGTTTTTTAGATAACTGATACAAAAAATTAAAAATTTTGCATTTTTTATTATTTTTTTATTGGACCAAATTTCTTCAACTAGAAGTAAAGCGCAGTCCATGATGTAATAATTTGAAAGGTGATATTTAAATACACCTTCTCGCTCTAACACCGCCATCTTGAACGCCACCGGTGTTTGCAATGTTGTCTCTTCAGAAAACTACTTTTTATTCCAGAGCAAATTGTGGATTGAAAACCATACGATTCATAATTTAGTTAAAAACGCTTGTGTTGGCAACACCTTTGTTACCAATTTCCTTTTGTTCTGACATCATTATATCTTTCAAATTATTCAAAACTAAATGCGTTAACTCACTTATTGTTATATGTTTTTTGTAAAATAAAGGCAGTCTCCCTGAAGAAGATGCAAAATGCATCGAAACTGGTAGGAGGAAAAAGGAAAATAACATAAATTTTTCGCTTCTAATCAACGGCCAAAAAAGCTCCATAGGAATACCCCAGGATAATTTAAACATTGGCCCTAATAACAATTATCATAAAAAATTAAATTTTTTTTTTTGAAAATTGCTTCAATTGTGTGTTTTGTAGACAATTAAGGGTAAGATTTGCTAAAAAATCTTTTAAATATTATTGATTTCATATATGAAATATATTTCCAGATGCAGAAAACTGACTACTGCTGTTAAGTTGCGATGACCAAAGGTACATCAAGTTTTGACAAACGTCACAATAAGACGCACCTTTTAGAGTCGCTGTGGACGTTCATCGTACAAAAGTCAACATGCTCCCAATGTGGTTACCCCGCTGCTAAGCTGCGCTCATACAACTGCTCACTGAATGCCAAGAGGAGGAAGACCACGGGTCGCATGCGTTATCTGAAAGTCGTACGTCGCCGTTTTCGCAACGGTTTCCTCGAAGGAACACAAGCCAAACCCAAGAAGGCCACTGAAACTAAATAACTATACCCCTTATCATAATTATAGGACACCTCGTTTTGACATATTATAAGCCCTTATGTCATTTTATTTTAATTCAAGCATGGGCATTCCTAACTCAATTGAGCCGCACGCATGAGTGCGTGTGTGTACATGTATTCTTACGCTCTTCATTTCAGTTGCTGTTGAGATCAAAAAATCAAATTAGCCACAGTGGTGTTAAAAAATCATTTCCATGCCAGTCTTGGCATTGTGTATCAATAACAAGTGTGAACTCTTCTTTTGACAACACACATTAAAATGTCGGTTTGTTTACATCCTGCACATATTAAAATGTCGCCAGCACCGAATAACAGAAAAGCAATGGCGTGTTGTTTAACAACCTGCACACATCAACATGGCGGTCTCCTATCTTTTACCTAATGGTAGAAAGAGATGGGAAGATGGAAAGAAGTGAGACAAAAAAGGAAATTAAAAACAGGTGACTAAACTCACTTTGAAGTTTTCACGACTATGTCTATGATATCACACTTGTTATTAACCACAATCTCAAACAGGTGTTAAACTCATTTTGGAATTTTGACGTTTATCGTCAAGTGAATTCACTTGGTATTTATGCACAATGAGTCTTGGCGTAGACAGCAAAGGGGTAACATGTGTCGCCGCTTTGTTGATTGTTTCATGCGGTAGTAAATTATGCGCGATTTATAATTAATGAAAGCCATTTCAGATGGCTTGACTAAATTGTAACGCAAAAAGAAAAGTAAAAAATAAATGGGAACTTCATTAAGTATTGAATAAATAAATGATAGATAAACGAGATAAGAGGAAAAGAAAAAGAAAGTGAAAGAAAGAAAACCCTTACTCTGAGTTTATTTGAAAACTTATCCAAAAAGCTAACTCTGAGTTAAAAAGCTAACTGCGTCGTGCAAGTGGGCTTAGTGAAAATAAAATTAAAACTGTATTACAAGTAGGGAAATAAAATTAAAACTGCATTGCAAGTAGGGAATAGGCAGAAAGAAGAGGAATTAAAAGAAAGAGAAGGTATCAAAAAGGAAAAAATAAAATTAACACAGGACTTACCCGATAGAGAATTTATTTTAAATTGGCTTTTCCTTCAAATGAGCTTAATTTGTAATTAAAAGAAAAGGAAAAGGGGGGAGGAAGGGGAGTGTAATAGGGTGTGGTTGCTGAGTGACCGCGCTCAATCCCGACTCTTGCGTCCTCGTTCGTGCACTGTGGGCAACGTTGAGCTACCTAGGCTCGCGGCAGAAAGAGAGGGAGCCCCGGTGGGGCCACTCTGACATACTTGGTTTAAGGGCTCACCGGGGTCTTTTTCGCAGCGTCTGTACAACATGAGGTGCGGCTGTAAGCGAGCGTCTGTCTTGAAGCAAGCGGCTCGCTATATAAATGTGCAAAACTTTTCCCTCCCAATCCAGGGTGTTATGCGATACCGTGCCCATTGGACGTTTGCAGCCGGGAGGCAAAGCGTGGCTGTAGTCGAACGGAGCCTCACTGATAGCGGGCCGCCTCAGGGAGTAACTATGGTCTTACCGCGGTATGGGGCTCTGCCGCGGCGGGCGACACACTTCCCCTTACACTACCCTTGACCCTAAGCTGGCCTTGTCCGGCGAGGGGTCGTACGAACAAGATGAAGAACACACAAAATACAAAGCAATTAACGACTTCGTTTACTCCGCAGCAGAGAAGAACTATGCTGGAGCAAGCGAAAACACAACGCCGGAGGACAAACTCCGCCTCAAAGTTAACTGGGAGGCCGACAGCGATGGAAACTACGGGTCAGTCATCCCCCAAACTGCTATCAAGTAAGAGTGACTTGATGGGAGCAAGCAGCAGTGCGGCTGCCTACGCAGTCAAGCAGAAAACGGCGGAAGCTAAACTTCCATCAAGCGCTGGTACGAAACCCAATCTCTTCACATCTGGGGCAATGGTCTCACGACCTGGTTTCAGAGTTTCGAAAGAGAAGGACGACGCCGCAAAGGGAGAGACCGCGATGGCAACTACGAGTCTGAATCCCCCCCAAGAGGCATCTCCCCGACGCTTTGCGTACTGGGATAAAAGAAAGGCCGCAAGGATCCTTAAAAAATATGAGGGAGCATCGCAGGAGAAGCTGTCGCCGGAAGAAAGGAAGATGGTGGAGGAAGCGAAAGCTCTGATACCAAATTTCCAGAGGCCCTATGTGCCTAAGAGGGTGAACGGTAGTCCCTTCAAACGCCAGAGATAGGACGGAGAGGTAAACCCCCATCCGAAGCGGCATCAGGTCAACCCCGTAGTGGGAAAACTCAGCTTTGCTGAAGTAACCAAGGACAGAATCCTTATAGGTTTCATTGACCGAGGTAACGACCGTTGGTCCATCCCCAAAGACCGGTGGCTGTATGTCCGGAATGAAATGGGCAGGGCCCTCCTCGACTTAATGCGTGAGTCTCCGGGTAGTCCGCCGCGAGGTACTGACGCGGGCTGGCACCAAGGTCAGATCAAAATATTCGCGTGCGAGGATGCAAGAACTGTCGCACTGTATAAGGCAGCAGTTGCAAGACTGGGTGAAGTCTACCCAGGGGCAAGACTAGATGTCGTCGACTGGAAGGACATTCCTGCTCGGCCAAGGGCAAGGGCATGGATTCCTGCCGTCCCTGCAGAACCCGAGAATATTCTTGAGATGCTGCAGGTCTGGAATCCGTCTCTCCCGACGCAGGATTGGGGCGTCAATCTGGTCGATGATGTGGTTGGGCCCAATAGACAGGTGGTTATCACTCTGAATAAGGAGGCGCTCGAGCCCCTTAAACGGTGCAACGGACGAGTGCATTACGGCTTGGGTCAGATCGTGATCCACGTATACCGTGGCGATGCACAGCGCGCTGCTATTCCGGACGCTCCGGATGACTCGGAGATCGAGGCATCGGAAGGGGAAGCAGAGGAGTCCGACGCGGAAAGTATGTTATCCGCCACGTCAAATTGCGATGGTGCTGCGAACAACTCGGCGATAGAAGAAAGCCTGCTTGACGAAGAAGGCCTCGACGTCACGATCGTGGCTAAACCTGAGCACACTAACGTTGATGCTGCTTCAGACAGCAGGGTTCCCGCCACGCCAAATCGTGCAGGTGCTCTGAACAACTCCTCGTTGAGAGACAGCCCCCGGAACAGGCCAGCCCTTGACGACACGCTGGCGGCAGGGAAGTCTGAGCTCTCTCATGTTGGTGGTGCTTCAGATAAATCTGCACAAATCTAAAGCAGCCTCGGCTGTTTTAAGCAGTCGTCTTTCTAAAGGCGACGTAGACGTGGTCCTTATCCAAGAGCCCTGGGTCAATAGCTCTAGGATCTGTGGATTGGGACTAAGGGGTACAAGCTCATCCAAGCCAATGATGAGGGCAAGGTCAGAACCTGTATTTTGGTAAAGTCTGAGCTAAACACCTTTTATTTATTTATTTATTTATTTATTATTACGGCTTTTCAAGCCTAAAACTTAAAATTAAAACATTTATAATGTACTTATAAATGACTTATACCACTATGATTATGTGCTGTCAGAATGCACAGGATTCCGATCAGCAATCAACATTGGCCGTTAATGGACCAGTTATGGAACATTTATTATATGCTGTCGGAATGCACGCGATTCCAAACAGCACTCAGCATTGGCCATTTAATGGACCAGTTATGGAAACCTTGTTATTTTAAGGTTGGAAAGGACGTGTTTCCAATCCCCATTGTTTGTTTTGTTATGGAGGTTGGAAAGAACGAGTTTCCAATCCTCCTCAGTAATTTGCTATCAAGTATGATGAGCCTCTCTTTTTAGGTGGTTGGAAAGGACATGTTTCCATTCCACCCATGCTTCGCTTCTCTGAATATTTTGGAAAAAATGTATTCAAACGGTGCATATCAGTGTAGTTCAGAGTTTTATAGATTTGCCGGAACCCACACAAATAATCCCATCCTTGATCAGATAGACAGCAACAGTTGCAATGTCCTCATATCATTTTCTCCGGTTATTACTGCGTTGTATGGAAATATGAACTCCGCAAGCGACCGATCATGAAAAAGAAGAACATATTGGTGAAAATTTTATCTTATTGGAAGGGATTTACAGTGCGCCATCAAGCACTTTTTGAACGAATTAAAATCTGTAATTTCTTTTATGTGACTAGGTAGTTCATTAAAAGATTTCAGACCTTTATAAAATATATTTTGCTTGTCCATTTCTGTTCTAAAGCGCGGTAGCCTAAAATTATCATTTTCTCTGATCGCATATGAATGACTTTCACTGACATATATAAGTTTATCACTCAGATACTCAGGTAATATACCACGCTTCATATTAAATACAAATTTCATGGTGTGATAAAATATTAGCTGTTTAGCACTGACCCAACTGAGTGCGTCGAGCATGCTCTTTATTGGAGTATCATATCGACTGTTTAGGATGAATCTCATGGCTTTATTTTGCATAATCTGTAATTTGTCGACTTGTGCATCACTAGCCATAAAGAATATTGTTGGACAGTAGATAAAGTGTGGTTCTATTATAGATCTATATACTTTCAGCTTATACTCCTTACTTATATATTTGCATGTTCTTTTCCAGAATCCAATTTTTTTAGCAATTTTGGCAACTATATAATCAATATGATCATTAAACTTCAACTTATTGTCAATCTGAACGCCTAAGTACTTGAATATGCTCACTTCCTCAATCATTGTATTCATAATATGAAGCTCAATGTTTTGCGATTCTTTTTTACTTGTTCTAGATATTATCATAAAATTAGTTTTACTAACATTGAGTTTGAGTTTATTACTACAAAGCCACCTGTATAGTGAATCTAAATCTTCCTGCATTTTACTCATTGCTACCATAATATCGGATTCTCCTACTTCCAACAAAGCATCATCCGCAAACAGTCTAATTTTACTATGTTTCAATGCCGAGGTTATGTCATTTATATAGATATTAAATAGGACAGGCGCTAACACTGACCCTTGTGGCAAACCTATATTTATCGCTGCCTCATCGGAGACCACGGATCCTATAGCTGTTTTTTGTTTGCGATTTGTTAGAAAGCTCTTAAACCACTGCAGCTCTATATCCTTAATGCCTATATTCTTTAATTTGGCAAGCATAAGATCTCTATCTATCGTTTCAAAAGCTCTCTTCAGATCAATGAACACCGCAACTATACTTTTTTTTAAATTAAGTTCTTCTTTCCAGCTCGAGATTACGTAATTTAGCGCCGTTTCGCACGAATGCCCTTCCCTGAACCCGGATTGTTCTTTTATAAATATTTTATTAGTTTCAAGGTAATCAACAAGTTGGTTTTTTACCACTATTTCCAAGATTTTTTCAATATTTGGCAAAGTGTTAATCGGTCTAAATTCCTCACCTAGAACTGTATTCTTCACCTTTCTTATTGGTACTATTGTTGATATTTTCCATGGGTCAGGCACTGTTCCAGTTTTGATGGATTTATTTATAATTATAGCATAATAATGGCCCATGTATGAAATCGAGTCTTTTATTACACCTTCCGCGAGTAAGTTTTTACCACCAGATTTATTTTTAAATCCGTTGACTATTTTAAGCACCTCATCGACGAATATTTCTTCGAATTTCATAGATGCCCTGGTTGTGCAACTGCTGTTGTCTGACATTACCATTTCTTCAATTTCCTTATTTATATCAACAATACTATCAATAAAAAATGAGTTTAGCGCTTCGGCTATGTCTTTGGGTGTCTCATACGTCACACCTTTTACAATCAACGTCAAGATACTTTCTTCTACATCAGTTAAGTTGACGGCTTGTTTCAAATGTTTCCACATTAGCTTTCTATCTGAACTATTTATATCAATTTTATTCTCCATGTACTTAACTTTCTTAATTTTTATCAGTTTTTTGTAATACTTAGCAATAGCGTTGTATTCTGAAAAATCGCCCGTAGACCTAGCTTGCAACTGCAAGAAATATTTATGTTTATTAACTTCGGTTAATTCTTGATCATACCATTTATTTCTAAGTTTTAGCGGCCGGGTTTTCTCAGAAGTCAATGAATCCATGCAGCTTATTATACAGGCATTTATATAATCAACCATATCATTGATATTCATACTATGCAAAGCACTAAAGTCGCATTGCCTTAACAAATGTATCAGGTTCTCCGCAGAGTAATTTTCCCAGGATACTAACTTAATCGCCTTTCGCAAAGGATTTGAATTATTAATTTTAACAGTGAATGAAACGGTTTCATGATCTGAGATCCTATTGTTCACTAGATTTACGCAAGACTCTAAATCTGCATTAGCATATAATAGGTCTATTTTGGTTTGGGACACCTCGGTAATCCTGGTATTAAAATTTATCCTTTGTTTCATAGCACTGCGTGCAAAAATTTCATTTAATCTACAGCTATTTGTTGAATACACGTTCATATTTATATTGAAATCGCCAATTAAAAGGGAGTTTGTTCCTGTTTCAAATACTTGTGGAAGCATCGTTTCTAGGTGATCTAAAAATTCGCTGTCGCTTGAGCTCGGAGAGTGGTATAAAACTCCTATTTGCCACTTAACATCGCAGTTCTTTAATTTGATTACAACACACCAAACGTTTCTATCTACAGATTTATTATACCTAACCTTAAACTCAATTCCTTTTTTTAATAGTAGGACTACACCTCCTGTGTGCCGGCTATGAGAGTCGCAACGAATTGCCGTATAGCATGTAATATTACCCTCACTATCCGTAATATCTGAAGTCATACAGGTTTCCGAGCACAGTACGAGATCAGGGTTCACTTCTTCTATTAGCCTTTCCAATTCAGCTTTATTGGCTAAAAAACTACAAATATTTACGTACACACATTTCAAATTTGAATCATTCCTTTCCCGATGGCTAAGGTCTGATTGCTAAAACCCAACCCTTTCCTTTTCCAGTCTACATTTTCTTTGATAAACCGGGCAATCGTGACTCATAATATTGTGGTCAGGATTTAGCTTCAACCCAAACTTCTTAATGGCATCTACGCAATTACTTACAATTTATTTACCGACTCCTCTACTTCACACTTCTCTAATTTATGCTCCCCCGAACATTTACTACATCTTTCATTCTTAGTACAGTTACTTGCTATGTGGTTAAATCCTAAGCACTTATAGCACCTTCTTACAGTTTGACCATCATAAACGGGACAGCGCTCCCAGCCAACATTAATTTTTTTACAGTTTAGAACATCTTCGTAATGTTTATGATCTATTTCAATTACCGCATTGAAATGTGAGGCCTTATTATCTTTCTTTGGATGGATGATTTTAAGACATTTCATTTTGGCATCTCTTAACATCTCGTTCTGAGCAGCTATTCTGCTAACAATTTCATCTTCATTATTTTCAGCACTAATATAAGCGACAACAATTTTTGGATATTGAGCTTTTGGCTCAGCTATTTCGTACTTATTTTGATCCAACCCACCCGTGAGCACATCTTTCAATTTGTTTTTATCATTAGCTGAATTAGCCCTAATGATTATAGTACCGTTATTTTTATTGACAACTCTACCTATATTCAGGTGAGATGGGTCTATCTTATTTAAATCTGTTTTGGTGTTTTCTATTGGTTGCTTAACTTTTGGTTTTATAACTATAGGGGGTCCCTTTATTACTTTAGCATAAGAGGCAACATTGTTTTGAACAGCTACTTTGTTTTGACTGGCAACCTTTTTAACTTCCTCTATAATCTCTTCTTTTTGTTTTGCAAACGACTCGTTTGGCATGTTTACCTTGTTTAGCTTTTCTTTGTTTTCTAGGCAAATTGTTTCTACTTTTTTTAATAGTACTAACTTCTCTTCATTCGCATTATTTATTTTGTCTAAGATTTTTTTCATCTCTCTTTCACTATGAGTTATGGATGCACTGATTTCCTTTTTGTGTTCGGTCAACATTTTTTCAATTTCTTCCTTTTGAGCTATTAAATTTATTTTATTGGTATCAGCTATCGACATTAATTCTCTAAGAGCCTCATCCAAGTTTGCAATATAGGTCATACAATCATCACACATAAATCTCATATAAGGGCATGTCTCCATCCCCTTTAAACAATAGTCATCTATAACTGCACAAGCCAACGTTTTGTGGTAAACTTTACCACACACACCAGCACATTGTACACCTGTCTCCCCTCTTATTGGTTTGCGACACTTATCACACTTATCACCCATTTTTTTTTCTTCTTTTCTTGCCTTATTTTCTGCTTTAACAGTTACGCAGAACTGTCCAAGCAAAATATATGTTTTCTATGAAATTTTTAATATTATTTTCCAATTTTTGTTACTTTCAAATATATGTACGTGCAGTACTTCACTGCTTATTGCTGCGGCTAATCACTTGAGCAACTTTTATATATTTATCGACGCGCCAATCACTGGTAATAAATTTTTTTTATTCCCGTATATAAAACACGTCCATTCGGCACAAAGTTTAAGTTTCTATTACCCAACTACTCAAATGGTGACGTTACAGCTGCCAGCTTAACAGTCGGCAGCACCAGCCTAACGATGGCGTCGGTCTATATGCCCTATGACGCCGAAGAACCTCCTCCACAAAAGGAGGTGAAAGATCTGGTGGATAATTTCTGTACGGGCCATCTTATTATTGGAGCTGACGCTAATGCTCATCACGTCCAGTGGGGAAGCTCCGATATTAACGCTAGGGGCGAGTCTCTGTTTGACTACCTACTAACAACTAACCTGGTGGTTTGTAACGTGGGTAACGTAGGGCTGCCAGGTCCCCCTGGGGCAAAACCGGGATACTTTGGAAATTCAAGGAAAAGTGAACCAGCAATGGAAACATTTTTTCGGCTTTGTGGTTGCTGGTGTCCGTTGAAATTCCATAAAAAGGTACATTTTTTATTAAAATATCTACAAAGTTTGCTACTGAATGCGGAGCCAAAACATTTTTGATTAAAGCTGTTGCTTTGGTCCTGCAAACTGATTACTTTGCTGCTATTTCCGAATCAGGATACATGAGCGCATTTAGTTTTGTAGTGACATCTATTGAGCTGAAGTACTGATAGTGATTAATAATCTTAAAGGCATTTGTTAGCTCAGCGGCGGAGATCAAATGCCTCTTTGCTGTATTTGGTTTTACAAATAAAGAAGAAATTTCTTTTGAAGTAGACGCCTCGCATAACCTTGATTTGTGCCTGGAACTGCCGATATGATCAAGAATATCTGAGCGACCACCGTTACCAATGGCAATAAAACAATCGCAAACTGTGCACAACGATTCATGTTCACTTCTCCCTCGTTTCATAAAAGAACATTCCAAGTGGTTTAGGGCCACTTGCATAAAAGCCGATTAAGCCTAATCGGTGATTAACTTGACAGCTAACCATACAAAATACGTCAATTAAACTCCGGTTAGTCGTTATCAGCTTTTATGCAAGCGGCCCTTAATGTATTATAAACATATCTATTTTATAAATTTTGTGAGAAAACTTACAATGAAATCAGAAACACTCAACTCGAAGAACCAAATACTTAGCACAAAACAAAAACAGCTGTAGCTAATTAGGAAGAACACTTTACATCGATAATCGATATATGTATACTATACAATGTGCAACTATCGAGCGATGCTAGAGTTTTACAATTGAAGTCGGTAGTTGGTACTTTTATTCAGACTAGTTGGAGCGGCGCATTATAAGCAAACCAAATAGTAGGTAGATTTCATGGCTCCTTACAATCGATTAGATTTAAAAACCGGGACATTTTAGGGTTGGACCGGGATACCGGGACAAATGGCCTAAAACCGGGACGTCTGGCAGCCCTAGGGTAACGAGCCTACTTTTATAACTAAAGCTCGTAGGGAGGTTATAGACCTCACTGTTTGTAGCGAAGGCGCTTATGAGTGGGTCAGAAAATGGCGTGTTCTTGATGAGCATTCATTTTCTGACCATCGGTACATAGAAATTGTGTTAGACTTTATTGTTGAGCAGCCAGTTATGAAACGAAATCCACGCAACACTAACTGGCAGCTACATAACCAAATATTAGCTAGGGACCTACCAGTATTACCTCCACAAGCCCCCTCATCAGTGGGAGAACTGGATGATCTGGTAACGACCTTTACAACGGCGCTCTCAAATGCCCCAGAGCAGGCTTGTCCAGTACCAAAACCACGCGGCAAACATAGAGCCCACTGGTGGTCTTACGACCTGGATTCGTTCCGTATATCATGCAGGAAGCAATTTAACAAGGCCAAGAGCATCGGTACGGAGCCTGAATGGCTCGAATATAAAGCTAAACTGAGGGCCTATAAAAAGGCTCTAAGGCAAGCGAAGAGAACTTCGTGGAGAAATTTCTGCACCGGGGTCGAAAAAGTCGATGATACAGCGAGACTTAGACGAGTGCTATCAAAAACTCAAACAGCCATTAGCTATTTACGGAAGCCTGACGGATCTTGGACCAGCACGGAAGGGGAAACCCTGGAGCTGCTCCTGAACACACACTTTCCGGGGAACTTGTATGATGCACCTGTAGCATCTGCAACAAACCTGGCGGTAAACATACCCATTACGGAGGAAAGGGTAAGGTGGGCAATCAAAAGCTTTGAGCCGTTCAAGGCAGCTGGGCCAGACCGGATTTTCCCCGCACAACTCATAAACACGCTGGAAATATCAGCTAAATGGCTGGTAGTTCTCTATTCAGCCTGCCTGGCTCTTAATTACATTCCGTGCTCCTGGAGAAGCGCCACGGTAGTCTTTATTCCAAAGGCTGGGAAGGCCTCACACTATGAGCCTAAAGACTACGGACCGATCAGTCTCTCGTCTTTTGCACTTAAAACCTTCGAGAGGATAATTAGCGATTATCTCTCCTCTACTATTGATAGCAACCTTATTTCTAGCTATCAACATGCATACACCAAAGGTAAATCAACGGAAACTGCGCTCCACAGCCTAGTCTCTATTGTTGAAAAATCATTGCATGAAAAGGAGTACTGTCTCGTGGCCTTTCTGGACATCGAAGGGGCTTTCAACAATAAAAGGCCGGAGGCTATTAACACTGCTTTAACAAACCTGGGCATAAATAGGTCTCTTATCGGACTAATTGATCAACTACTAAAGGGAAGGAAAATAGTTTCTTCACTGGGAACAGTTGATCTTTCACGCTATGTCACAAGAGGAACGCCTCAGGGTGGTGTTCTCTCCCCGCTCCTATGGAACCTCACCGTAAACTCGCTGCTACGAGACACAAGGTGGGGGGGCGGGAAGATAGTGGCATATGCAGACGATTTAGCTATTGCATATAGGGGCAAATTCCCACAAACCCTGTGTGACTTGATGCAAGTAGCACTGCGAGAAGTTTCTTCATGGTCCTCTCGCTGCGGACTTAGCATCAACCCGGGAAAGGTGGAGCTTGTCCTTTATACCAGGCGGTACAAGATACCACCGTTGAACCTACCAGAACTAGATGGCGTGCGCCTGAACTTAGCTGACAAAGCCAAATTCCTAGGCACAGTTCTAGATAGAAAGCTTAACTGGGAGGAGAATGTCATCCAGCGCCAGAGGAAAGCGTGCATTGCACTTTACACGTGTAAAAGAGCCATTGGCAAAAAAAGGGGGCTCAGCCCCAAAATTTGCAGATGGATCTACACTGCGATAATCCAGCCAATTATGCTGTATGGAGTCGTGGTATGGTGGCCTGCGCTAAGAAAGGCAACAAACCTAAATCTGTTAGGGAAAGTCCACAGATCGAGCATGATCTGTATAAGCGGGGCGTTAAGAACAACGCCCAATGAAGCTCTCCAGGCCATTCTTGGCTTTTTGCCACTCGATCTGGAAGGGTACCGGGCAGCAGCAGCATCGGCTGTGCACTATTGGACACTCCTGTATTCTAAGATCTTACAGCTTTCTCCCTCTGAGCACAGATCGGTGTGCGACCACAACAGTCGGAGATTGTTGTTTTAGAATAAACATTCCCAGCAGGGAAGACTGGGAGAACATAGATCGGTGTCCCGCTACTAATGGCGGCACTTTTATATACACCGACGGCTCGAAGTTAGACGGCAGAGTCGGAGGAGGGGTTTACTCAAGGGATTTGGACCTAGAACTCTCCTTCAGACTACCTGATCACTGCAGCGTCTTCCAGGCTGAAGTTTCAGCAATCATGGACGCCGTGACTTGGATAGGTGAACGCACCATCGGACAGGATATCTGTATTTTCAGCGACAGCCAAGCGGTCATCAAATCCCTTGGCTCTTACTCGTTCAACTCTGAGCTGACGCTCAGCTGTCGTCGATCTCTTCAAGAGATGGCCCAACAGAACAGCGTGAACCTCACATGGGTCCCGGGACACAGGGACATTGAGGGAAACTGTAGGGCAGACGAACTTGCCAGGCAGGGCACGACCAAGCAGATTCTTCAAGATAAAGAGCGCATAGGTATGCCGTTTGCCACGTGCAAGCTAATGCTGAAGGAGCATACACTCCGCGAAGCCAACGAAAGATGGCTACAAGCCCCAGGGTGCCGGATATCCAAGCAAACCTGGCCAAAATGCGATCTTAAAAGATCTAGACACATATACGCCCTAAAAAGGAAGGAAATCTCCATATTAATAGGTGTTTTAACCGGGCACTGCCTTATTGGTAGGCACGCAGCAAGGCTAGGCGTTCCCTACCGACGATGCTGCAGGAGTTGCAAAGATGATGAGGAAGAGGAAACGGTGGAGCACCTCATCTGCAACTGCCCGGCCTTAAGCGGAGCGAGAAGGCGCTCTCTGGGAGTTCCCTTCCTGGTTAGCTTAAGCCAGGTCGCGGAGCTAGACATAAAGGACTTGATGGCCTTCATCAAGTTATCAAAATGGTTCGAGGAGGGGTAGCGGTGTCGGTTAGGAGTGTCAGTCCCGGGTTTCGGCTATATGGAGAGTCCCGACAGCACTGGGATTTTCCATATGGCCGGGCCCCGGGACTGACTTAGTGTTTGGTGGTATCACAACGGGCCTTTTATTACTGGCCTAGGTGTGCCTTTGCGGCAGCCACTTCTACCTACCTACCTATCCAAAAAGCTAACTCTGAGTTAAAAAGCTAACTGCGTCGTGCAAGTGGGCTTAGTGAAAATAAAATTAAAACTGTATTACAAGTAGGGAAATAAAATTAAAACTGCATTGCAAGTAGGGAATAGGCAGAAAGAAGAGGAATAAAAAGAAAGAGAAGGTATATAAAAGGAAAAAAGAAAATTAACACAGGACTTACCCGATAGAGAATTTATTTTAAATTAGGCTTTTCCTTCTGAGTTAAGTAATCTTTCAAATGAGCTTAATTTGTAATTAAAAGAAAGGGGAAAATACCAATTACCGAGAGAAGTTTTTAATTTTTAAACTATTTTATTGTCACTGATTTCTGAAATCAAGTTACCAAACCTACTCCTAATTACCAGAATTTAATTTTTTTAAATAAACAATGAACACATGCAGTTAATGGAGACTATTTTTTTCAAGTTTGAAAACAGACTTAAAGAGATGCAAAAAATCAAGACGATTGAAATGTTTGAAAGTCTGTTTAAATGTGACATTACCCAATACATATTCATTTGAAATTAAAAAATAGTTATAAATTCTTAGAAGCGAAATGTCAGTTAATGTGAAGCAGATATTACGGTTTTCTGGAGAAAGTTAGAAATAATCATAAACAAATGTTTGGAAGTAATTTTTAGCGCGCATAAATAGTATCATAAAAAGTTTGCGTTAAATCGGTCTTGTTTTTACTACCTTGCTGTCGGGTAAACAACTGACGCGAAAAATTTGTTATTAGCACCACTGTATCAAAGTTACTCTCGCATTTACCAATACACCTACACAAACCAAAATGCCCTCCGCTGTTTTAATTTAAATTTTTTGCTTATAGAATTCGAATCTATGTATGAACGTCCTTCTTGTCGTTCATTTTCATATACGTATGCATATGTTGCGTGAATAATTCACGAATGCATTTAAGAACGTTTCAATTAAATAAAATTAAAAAAAAATAAAATAAAATAAAGTAAACAAATAAAAAAGTAAATAAAAAAATAAAAAATTTAAAAAAAATAAAATAGAATAAAATAAAAATAAAAAAAATATAATTAAAAAAATTTAAAAGTAAATAATAAAAAACAAAAAAAATAAAATAATAAAAAGCAAAATAAAATAAAAAGATCAAGTAAAAATAAAATGAAAAAATATAATAAAAAATACAATAGAAAAAATTAATAAAAAAAAACAAAATCAAATAAAATTAAAGAAAAATAATGAAAATAATAAAAAACGAAATAAAAAAACTAAATAAAATAATAAAATAAAAAAAAATAAATAAATAAAAAATAAAATATAATTAAAAAAAAACAAAAACAAGATAATAAAAAAACTAAAAGTATTTTCTGCATGTGTTGCGTGAATAATTTACTAAAGCATTAAAATAAAATTCAAATAAAATAAAATTAGAAAAAAGTAAAATGAAATAAAAAAAAATTAAAACAATAAAATAAAATTAAAAAAAAAATATAAAGAAAAAAAATAATAAAAATGAAATAAAATAATAAAACAAAATAAAGGTAAATAACAAAAAAATAAAAATAAATAAAAAAAGGACGTGTGGCACTCGGGGACTGCCGCGGTAAAGCTATTGCATATCACTTTTTATCAACTTATGCAATTATAATATTTATGAAAACTCAATGAGCATATGTATGACTTTAGATCAGTACAACCCTAACCTGTTAACAGTATAGCCTATATAGCTCCAATTTTTTTTACAATGTCACACTGTTAGTAGTATAGCCTAAATGTAGGCAACGCTTACAGATCCAATTTTAAAGTAATGTAATGTACAGCTCCAGCTGCTGCTAACATCAATATAACGTCATACTGTTAGTAGTATTGCCTAAATGTAGGCAACGCTTACATATACAATTTTAATGTAATGTAATGTACAGCAGGGATGGGCAAAATTTTATTTTTGAGTGACGAGTGAGGAAAAAACTTAAAAATAAAAATTATTCATTATTTTAAAAATTTTGAATGATGGAGTGACAAATAATAAGTTATTTTTATTTCAAGCGATTCTCAAGAAATGTTGCGTGATGATAAATTTATGGAATTCTTGAATAACGATAAAACTTAATTTTTAATCAGTTATTTACAAATGAAAAATTTGTCCATCGAGACCCCGGCAAATTATACCCATATGCGCAAAACATTCGGCGTAACCTCGGGACCATTTTCTGGATCGTTTCGGGACCATTTTCGGGATCATTTCGGTGTCATATCATACGATGTCATATCATATGGTGTCATATCATATGATGCCATATCATATGATGCCATATCATACGATGTCATATCGTACGATGTCATATCACATGATTCATATGCTATGACACCATATGATATGGCATCACACGATATGACATCATATTATAACATCATATGATATGAAATCACATTATATGACATCATATGATATGACATCATATTATAACATCATATGATATGAAATCACATGATATGACATCACATGATATGACATCATATGATATAGCATCACATGATATGGCATCACATGATATAGCATCACATGATATGGCATCACATGATATGACATCATATGATATGACATCACATGATATCACACCATATGATATGGCATCACATGATATGACATCATATGATATGACATCATATGATATGAAATCACATGATATGACATCATATGATATGACATCACATGATATGACATCACATGATATGACATCATGTGATATGGTCGCTTTAGGTCACTATTGGATGACTTAAGACTATTTCGGGGAGAATTTGGGACCAATTAGGAAACATTTTAGGGCCACTTTGGGATCCCTTGTGGTGGCTTTAGGTCACTATGGGATCACTTTAAGACCATTTTGGGGCCAATTTGGGAACATTTTGGGGTCACTTTGGGATCCCTTCTGGTGGCTTTAGGTCACTATGGGATCACTTTAAGACCATTTCGGGGCCAATTTGGGACCATTTTGGGGCCAATTTGGGACCATTTTGGGGCCAATTTGGGAACATTTTGGGGCCACTTTGGGATCCCTTGTGGTAGCTTTAGGTCACCATGGGATCACTTTAAGACCATTTCGGGGCCAATTTGGGGCCAATATGGGACCATTTTGGGCCAATTTGGGAACATTTTGGGGCCTTGTGGTGGCCCTAGGTCACTATGGGATCACTTTAAGACCATTTCGGGGCCAATTTGGGTACATTTTTGCCTGCTGCTAACATTAGTACAATGTCACACGCCTAAATGTAGGCAACGCTAATATTTATTTTTGTCAAGTTATGTTGCTAACGCCGATGTTTTTAACATTGAAAAAAGTCCGTTACGAACTTTTTTAACATTGAAAAAGTCCGTTACGAACTTTTTTAACATTAACATTTTTTCCATTTCACTCCTACCGCCCAAGGCCTGCGATAAAATCTATGCAATAGCTTCAAAAAAAAAGCGTTACCCTGACGGATAAAACCCGGGTGCCTCGAAATAGTAAAATTTATAAATGCGTCTGAGTCCATGATTCAATTACAAGAAGGTTTGCTCTTCCCTTGACGTTTATTATTGACACTTCCAATATGAAAATGTGTACGGGGTTCGTTTGCTAATAAAAAAAGCGGGAATGTTTTTTTCTTTTGTCAAGGCAATGATAGTAGAAAAATCGAAAAAGGAGGATATAAATTGTAATGAAAATAAAAAACTGCAAAGTAAACTAACACATTAGACTGGGCCAAAAAAAGAATTCGTTTTTTTTCAAAAATTATATTGATTTTATTTTTCGGAAAGGTGAAAAAATATTACTATAAAAATCACATATCTTAATATTAAATTCTAGAGGTCTATCATCGCTAGTTTAGATTTCACAGACTTTACCTCATATTTTTAACTCGGATTCCCCACAAAAGCTGCGCAGCCTAAAATTTTCTCCGACTAGTCGTTTTCTAGTATTCTAGCTTCAAAATAAGTGTCGACTTCCTGGTCCATTTTTTGTCGTTCCACTGTGTTAATAGTAATTAGACCGATCGACAACTTGCTTTTGATGGTCAGTCGAACGTCAAATCGACTCATGTAAATCAGTCTGAACTTAAGGGCCTCATTATGTATGACGAACGATAGCTCAGACGAACGATTCGTCTGGTCACAAAATCGCCTAGCTATCGCATTATCTATCATTTTCGTTCGCTTTATAGATGTTTTTTTTAATATTTTCGACTTTTCTTTGACATAAAAAACAAAAATGAAAGAAAATGCGATGTGTATGTGATATTATGAGCAGACGAATCGTTCGTCTGAGCTATTGTTCATCATACATAATAAGGCCCTTAATTTTTACTAAAAATTCCTTGGAAGCTTTTCAGACCATAAAACCTATCGGACAAATGGCCGTGTTAGCGTGGACTTAGACTTAATTTGACTTGAAAATCTTACATCTAACAAATGGGTAGGACGTGTTCTTAGTTATCCAAAAAATAGCTTAACTTAGAAACTTGGGAATCTACAGATTTTTGATTTCCAAGTTACAAAGCAAGACGTCAAAAAAATATAATTTCAAAAAGATGACGTTATTTTTAAAATTGCTTCATTAAATTTTACATGATGGATGATGAGAAACTAATATCCCTAGTTTAAGTCAATAGGGTACTCTACGACAAATATGTAGCTCCATGCTATAGTTTGGATGGGATCACCGTGAGCTAAGTGCCTTAGTTTTCAGGAAACAAAGTGGTTAAATTCCAATCACATTCATCACGGCTGTAATAACTCACAAAAGGGTTAAGGCCTGTTTACATTGTTCAATTTTGGAATCAATTTTCGTCGCATGAGCCGTTGATTCCAAATTGAGTTGACTACCCGTTTACATTAATCAATTTTTTTGAAAACTATTTGACGATTGTTTATGTCATTGAAAAGAATTAAATAAAAATTGAAAAAAATTAAATATAAATAGAAAAAAACTATTTTCATTTCTTTTTTTTTTTCAATGCACGTCTTTCTGAATACCGCACCCAGAACTGCCACGGGTTTACCGGCAGGCACTCAACAACATCCACATAGATATGGTGATCACCTTACTTAGCTCCCGCCCGATGAATGCCGTCCTGCAACAGCAAGCCTACCGGTTGCTGCGTAGGAGCACCATCTCCAGAGAGTGTCCAGACACACTCTCGTTTAACTCTGATTTGGGCAAGGCCTCACTTATCCAGAACGAACCCCGAAGTGCAAAATGTTTGCCTGGAATGTGGCTCTTCTCACGACACCATCCATTGATTCACCTGCTCCTCTGAGCATACTCTTCTAACACCAATCTCACTTTGGTCAAACCATAATGAAACTTATGGTTTCCTTCCAATCCCGTTAGAAGAGTTTAATGATAATTTAGACCAATTGGCGTAACATCTGGGCAGGGATATGTTTCGTTTCAACAATTACAACAAAAACCACGGAAATAGAGACCTAGTAAAGCGGATAAAAAATTATCGGGCATCCTGGCTAGGCAATGCTTTATAACTCCAAACCAACAAAATACGAAGGGTTTCCAAAAGCAGCGAAAGCCCATTTGAAGGAATGATAATGAGAGCGTCTACGGATTTAATTGTAAAGGGGAGCCCGCAAGGAGTTCTTCCGCACTACAACGAAACACTTTTTCCATTATCTGGGTAACTGCGGGAGTGTTTTGGGACGCCATAAACGCATCCTCAAGGAGTCCTATAAGAAACTTTTCTGGATATGTACATTTTTAAAAGGCTCTTCCCCGTCGGATACGCTACCCCGGGAGTCCTAACAGAGCACCTTACGGACACGTTTGGTTAGATGGGACGGAATGCTCAGGTTTTGCTGTAGGTTGTGGTGTTGAACACGAAGAAGAAATGCCTATTAAAAGAGAAATAATAATTTTTTATTTTTTTTATTTACAATTTTTTTTTATAAAAATCTGACAAATATTCCCTCAATAACAAACCCAGGGTTGTACAAAAGTTGAATGTTGAGTTGATCAAAAGTCGGCTGGCTACCAACCTTGTTGCAAGCAATTTTGCAAGACCAGTTGACACGAATCGAGCAATGTAAACGGGACTTTAGGGATAATCGTTCTTCAGCACCAATGCTTTGATGGGTTTTGCGCAATGAATCCTCGACCAGAGTCAAAGAGAATATATCAACAAGAGCCGTCACTCGTTATAAATGCAAGGAAAAAGATGGATGCCGTTTTCTTTCAGGGTTTCGGTAATTTTGTTTTCCTCAGTTTAGTAGATAAATTCGACAGCTGGTAAATTTTTGTTTCGACATTTGTGTTATTTCATTTCTAGTCTATTTTCTTTTACACATTTTGTTTTGATTAGACAATAACATATTAATATCGAAATTACCGAAACCCTGAAAGAAAACGGCATCCATCTTTTTCGTTGCTTTCATAACGAGTGGTGGCTCTTGTTGATATATTCTCTTTGCCAGAGTTAATAAAAGATTGAACAACTTTCGGGTCATACGAGTGTGCGGAAAAAACTGCTCCTCAGTCATGTTTTTAATTCGTTGATAAACCTGTCGCTGGTATCCCTTTGTCGCCCAGTTACTATTTATTGGGTGGACACCCCAACGCCAAATTCTTCGCTGTTTAGAGTTCTTGCACGCTTTATACATGTTAATTAAATTTAAAAACATGGCGCACAATTTAATTTGTTTCGTGTTCATTTTTACAATATAAATTGACAACTGGGCAATCAATGTCAGAAATAATAAAATCAAACATAAATTAAATGACACGTTGAATAATTGAATCTAAGTTTTTTTGTAAATTAAGTTAAGTCAATTTAAGTTAAGTCCACGCTAACACGGGCAAAAGTCTGCCAAAGGGATAGTATTACCACTTTACTAACCAACTTTAACCAGTTCTAATAAATTTATCTCCAATTCTTGCATGCACACTTGGCTGATGATTTAAGCGGGCTACTCACCTGCCAAGAAATGTCAAACGCCATATAAAAAAACGCTCAAGAAATGGTCAAGCACTGTTTTCACACGTCAAATTTTCTTGAGCCAATACCAAAGAGAATATATCAACAAGAGCCACCACTCGTTATGAAAGCAACGAAAAAGATGGATGCCGTTTTCTTTCAGGGTTTCGGTAATTTCGATATAAATATGTTATTGTCTAATCAAAACAAAATGTGTAAAAGAAAATAGACTAGAAATGAAATAACACAAGAGTCGAAACAAAAATTTACCAGCTGTCGAATTTACTAAACTGAGGAAAACAAAATTACCGAAAGCCTGAAAGAAAACGGCATCCATCTTTTTCCTTGCATTTATAACGAGTGACGGCTCTTGCTGATATATTCTCTTTGCCAATACTCAGCTCATAAGAAAAAATACTACAATTTTCGATGGTTGCAACGCCGGTTTACCTCATGAAATAAATATGCTCGTATATATTTCTTGAGGTAAACGTACCGATTCACGGCAAAGGTGAGTACAACATATTTTGTACATTTTTATAAGAGTAATTTGCAAAAAAATGGAAAATTTGGTTAACGTCAAAATTTCTTGACCAGGCACAAGAAATATAAGACTGACCTCAAAAACTGACTCAACTGTCACCATAGAAATTTGGTGGCATATGTGTTTTCATTACGTCTCTAAAACTGACATGAAGTCGATAAAGCGGTGCGTGTCAAAGAGCATCGTCAAATTTTCGTGTCAGTCGATTGCATCCCTGTTTTCATCACTGATGTCAATCGCGAAGTAAATTTGTTTGACAGCTGATCAGCTGATACATTGTGGCAAACAAAAAATTAGTTAAAAACACGCAAAATAATAATTGGTTTACGCGCTAACTAATATCCGCAAAAATTTATGGGTAATTGTCTACTTTAGCTGTCAACTGCTAATAAATTAGCTAAAATTATGGGAGGGGCCTCAAAAGACCTCAGGATTGGGAATCCGGAAGCGTTTTTTTTTTCAATATTTTGCTTCTCTCAAGAGACAAATTTCGGGCGTTTGACCATATCTTTTCACTGAAACAAAAAATTAAAAAATCGCTTCCGGATTCGTGATCTTGAGGCCAAACCCCGTCTTTTGAGCTCCCTTCCATAATTTAACTATTTTATTAGCAGTTGACAGCTAAAGTAGACAATTACCAAAGAAACAAATTGCAATAGCTTCTGCGACGTTGTGCTTGGTGACAACGTTGAGGGCATGGACGAGGAAGAGGGGCCAGCTAAGAAAGCAGAGACAATGGTGGGTTAGGCCGAGTCTACGGAGAAAAGTGTGGGTTCCTCAATTTTTATTATCAAAAAACATTAAAAAGCATTGGAATAATTAATAAATTACATTTTTACAAATTTTACAAAACTTTTAATTTGTGATGCTTATATCAGCTGTTCGTTCGACGAATGACACCAATTTGCCAACATGTTGGCAAATCTATTTTGAGTGTCAATCGTTGCCAACTGCGTTGTCATACTGGAATTTGACCGTTTTCACATGCTTCTCATTTTATATGACAATGAGTCGTCAAAACTGACTGCAAATGCAATTGACACCATATGCCAGCCCGTTTTCATTAGTATGCCACCATTTTATGTCATATTTTGACCTAATGAAAACCAGCCATTTAATTTGTGATGCTTATATCAACTTTTCATTCGACGAATGACACCAATTTGCCAACATGTTGGCAAATCTATTTTGAGTGTCAATCGTTTCCAACTGCGCTGTCATACTGAAATTTGACCGTTTTCACATGCTTGTCATTTTATATGACAATGAGTCGTCAAAACTGACTCCAAACGCAATTGACACCATATGTCACCCCGTTTTTATTAGTATGCCACCATTTGATATCATATTTTGACCTAATGAAAACCAGCCATAAGTATATATATGCTAAGATATATACATATATAAATATATATACATGTGTGTTAGAGTGTCCCAAAATTTCAAAGTTGTTTTATTCAAACGCACGCCCCCTCATTTTGACCATTACGCATCAAAAACCATCCTGACAAAGTTTTATGCATGTACCATGAGAGCTTAGAGCTCGAACTGCTTCTGGTACATTGTAGTATTATTATTACACTGCTCTACACACATTCTGTCCGATGAACCAAATAGACTTTTTCGGAAAGTGGACAAAAAATAAAAATACACGTGTATCGGCGATTTTCATGTACACGTCAGATTTTTTTATTTTTATGTACGTACATACAAAAAAAATTTCAACTTTTTTGGAAAAAATTTCAGAAAATTTTTGAGTATGCAGTTTTGTAGCCCATACAATTTTACTCTAAGAATGTGCAAGTTAGAACTCCCTACCAATTTTCCCTGAATTATCAGAATTTTTCTTTCAAGGGTGTTGAGTGTTTTCCTCCATAGAGTAAAATTGTATAATGTAAAAAGTTTTTTTTAACTATGTTACGCACGGGTTGGTTTCCAGGAGGCACAAGGATTGCATCACCATCAGGAGCTATCCGTCATACAGGCGTCCCATCAAGCAGCACTTCTTGAACTACCCACTAACCATTGCACTCCCCTGTTGCGTGCCTCAAAACACCGCGCAGGTATGCTTGCTTTTAGCACGAGCTAGCTCGTCGGACTGGGGTGGTTCTTGCGGCTTTAAGGCACGCCCATCGCACCATACAAAAAAAAAAACATACCTGTTAATGGGCTACATCGAAATACCACGCATACCTCACCTCATCATCGGCCAAAGATGTCAATCGGCCGGCCTTCGTTACCCTCCCTTCCTGGTCGACTAAGGCACAGGATTGCGTCGACCCCAACGCGGGTATCAAAACCCCCCCTTATACTTCCACCCCACTGTCCGTCCGTCCGTCCGTCATCATCTCACCGCCCCGAAATCACTCGCCACTAAGTCATTTTCAATCCATCATCAACATTTTTATTACGACTTGAGAATCATAGAAGATACAATTTAGTCTGCTGAAGGCAGCTTGCAAAACCTAAGTCTTATATGCTTAGAATTCATACAGTTTGAAGACTCAGTATGTTAATTTATACTATACATCACATCTTCAAATGTAAATAGGTAATCGAAAATAACAATAAAGTGAAGCTCAAGTGATTAGATCCTTCACTGGTCGCACATCAGCTTGACATCTGCGACTGTGTCGAACTCAAATGTCAAAATACTTAAAATAATGTAACTAAAGGTTTCGAGAACAAAAAGGGGTCAGGCCTACCTAAAGAAGTCTTTAAGCTTTGAAATTCCTACACTCACCCCCTACTGCTCTGCAACCTGTATTGGCTTCATGCCACTTCACTTACAAAATAATATTACTGATCTATTTTGCTTACAATTATGGCACCTGGCCTGCGTTGCACACTCAGTGTACAAATATACAATCTAATATAGTGTAATGTAATGGAATACATACGTACATACGTCTATGTTTACGTGCACATAGCACTCGAAATTATGCCTAATCAGATGCCCCTCGCAGAATACAGCTCGTCAACCACACCCGTCAGACTCTCGCACATGGACGCAAGCCCAAATTATATAGCTATCACACAGCAAGGTGTGTTGACCGAACTAGGATCACGATCTTAAACAACCGAAAGATTTCTATGGTTCACCATTGTGCAGCAAACTACGCGAATCGACATACACACATTTCAATGCCCTTGGATCAGAAGCCTGACGACGCAGCTGACGAAATCTATCCTGCGAGAAGACTTTACTCAAAACACTCTTGCCTACTGACGCGTTATTCATGCATTCATGTGCCCGCCGCACTCTTGCAAGAATTTACATCCGAATCGATTACGTTAATAAATGCTGTAGCTCTCTGTCTGCTTAATCAAACCTTCGCGCACTCCGCCCTCCTACCTACGTACAGAGAACAACAATACCGCGCTGACACACCAACACACGGGGTTCGATATACAGGCGCTTGAAACACATTCATATATTTAATTCCCGGACCTACATATTAAATCAATAAAAATACTGGACCGACACAGCTCACCTCGATTCTTCCCTTGTTGGAGTTACCGGCTGCAGCTCTCAAGTCACGGCATTTGTTTGCAAATTTAATTTCAATCTCTGTCGATGCTATTGAATGATTTCAGCTGACATTTGCGCACCATTTCTTGCAAATGTCCAGTGTTTATTTTTACTCCTGCTTCTTCTGCCCCTTCATACTTGTTGTGTTTATATCAGACGGTGGTGAGTTTCCTATTCAATGTTGAAATTTGATGTTTTGCGTCGAACCTATTGACTAGCCTTCAAACCGACTCCGATTCTCGCCTCAGCTGACTTACGTTGCTGCTGCGCTACTCCCTGCAGCCTGCACTTGACGCTGACGTCTGCGCTTCGATTATAGCGTTGGTCTATGGATTCGCGGCACAACGCTTAGCCGCGCGCTGGACACAAAAATATTTGACTGCACTTCAATTACGTGGCGCTAGGTGTAGCGCGTCATGTATGGCATTAAGGAGACGCGGCGCCAAGTTAAGCGCGCCGAATCCTAGACAAAAATGTGTTGCGGTGCGCGCTCCAAGGCGCTTTGACTACGTGACGTAACGTTTGGCGCGCCCGAACTAGTATTCAGGAGGCGCTATGCCTAAAGCACTAGCATCCATACGCGCTTGCTGTTGAAAGGTCTGCTATTAGGTATTTGGCAAAGTTCACGTAGCGGCTGCGCTGCTTGCTGCTTTTTCATTGGCAGGTGCTTCCGTGGTTGATTGCAAACCAATTCGTTGGTTTGCTAATATCACTGATGTGTTTCGTTCGACGTCCAAAGTAGAAAGAAAAAATTTGGTGCCGGAAATCAACGAGTACTCCCTTTGTCATGTCGGCTTGTCAAAGACAGCTGATCAGGTGGGATGCGTTCGCACGGAAAGTGCCATATATTAAAGCTGGCTTAGTTCTTACGTCTGGTATGCTCTTTCCAGCCGTAACAGGGCGAGTGGTTCGCCAAGCCCGCGCTGGAGAAGCAATCGAAAAGCTGGTTTAAAGTGCTTTAGAAACCATTTTCAGATACGTAGATCTTTTGCATGAAAGATTCCGATGGATCGTCCGCTCATATCACCTACTTCATACAGGGAATTACCTTTGGCCGCGATGATCCTCGACTTAAGGTATTTGGGTGCGAGTTTGGCATTGTATCTCTTTGCCGCGTCACTCAACTTAATGTTTTTTCCGATATACCGTCTGGCCTTCCTCATACCGGATTGGTCGGGACCTTGTATTATACGCCCGCTGCCCCTTCTCAAAAGCTACCTCCAAATTTCCGATCAGCCGATCTCTCATTAACCCTACACGATCTGTCGCTGACAGCACATCAGCCTCACCCTCACGCAGCAAGCTGACCCTTCGGAGCACCTCATATGCCGACCCATGCTGCACCATTGTTTGCCCGAAGACGGCTTAATAGGGCTCAATGCCAATGGCTTCGTGAACTGCGCTCCGTAGCGCGAAGGCGGCGTGCGATATGTGCTGATCCCAGCTACGTTGGTCTTCTCCGGCTATATAGGTACGCAGCACTGCTAGCAGGGACCGATTTACGCGCTCCGAAGCGTTGGCCTGTGGCGCGTACGGCGCAGTTCTGATATGTTGCACGCCATACCCTTTCAAAAACTTCGAGAAGAGTTCCGACACGAACTGCTTGCCGTTGTCCGAATGAACGAACTCCGGCACCCCAAACGTGTAAAATACATTACTTTCCAAGTATTTTATTACTTCCTCAGCCGTGGCCCTTCGCATCGGCTTCAACAATACAAATTTTGATAGGTGGTCCAGTGCTACGAAAACAAAAGCGTTCCCGGAACGCGTGTACGGGTAGGGACCGCAGAAATCTATATAAATCCTTTGGAATATTCTCTCCGAGCTGAATCTACCGACCATTGCTGGCCGCGAGACTGTGTTGGGGGATTTGGCGCATTTGCATGCATCACATGTGGCAACAAAATTGCTCACGTCCTTCACCATGCCTGGCCAGTAGTACCACGCTCTTAATCGGTATAACGTCTTACCAATCCCCCCGTGTCCTGCCGACCGATCGCAATGCATCTCCTTAAGGAGGGATTGCCTGAGGCCCTCGGGTACCCACACTCTCCACATCGAGTCACTTGCATCCACTGACCGCCTGGGAGTGACCCTTTTGTACACCACGCCGTCCTTAATCTGGATGTCTGGCAGCCTGTCTGCGTTGAGTCGGACCTGTCGCTTCAGGTCCTCATAAGTCCCACTGGTGAACTCTGGCGACCCGAAGTTAAGTCCGTGCTCCGTTCCCAATTCCCCGATCTCCTCCATGTTCATCCGGCTTAAGGCATCAGGCACAACATTCTGAGTCCCTTTCCGGTGCTCTATTTTAAAATCGAACATCTGCAATTTCAAGCTCCAACGGGCCAGACGACCTGATAGGTCCTTTTGCCTCATCAGCCATTTTAGACTCATATGATCGGTAATTATTGTGAACGGGAGACCATCTACGTATGCGCGAAACTTCTGAACACTGATGACCGCCGCCAAACATTCCAATTCAGTGATCGTATAATTTCTTTGCGCGGAGTTGAGCTTTTGCGACATAAAGGCAATAGGCCTTTCATAACCATCGTCATCCAGCTGGAACAAAACGCTACCGATACCCTGCGTTGATGCGTCGCATTGAATGAAGAAGTGCTTTCCGAAATCTGGGTTGACCAGCACGTCGGTTGAGGTCAGAGCACGCTTCAGATGGTTAAAGGCTTGTATCGCTTCATCGGTCATTATGAAGGTTTTCGCTTTCCTCAAGCAGTCGGTCATTGGGGCAGTGATACTGGCAAAATTGGGAATAAAGCGCCGGTACCATCCGCACATCCCCAAGAACCTGCGAAGTTGCCTAATGGTAACCGGCACTGGAAATTCTAGCATCGCCTCTATTTTCGAGGGATCGGTCTTTAACTCGCCCTGGCCAACTATAAACCCGAGGTACTTTATCTCCCTCTGGCAGAACTTGGATTTTTGAAGGTTTATAGTCAGACCTGCGCCCGCCAAGCACTCTGCCACCTCCGCCAGGTGCCCTAGATGTGCATCAAAACTAGGAGAGCAAATCAGCAAATAATCGATGTACACAAACACATTCTCGCGTAAGCGAGACGGTATTATTTTGTCCATCAGCCTACAGAGTCTCTGGCTGGCGTTACATAGCCCGAACGGCATGACCTTAAACTGGTACAATGGCCGTCCAGGAACTGTGAATGCCGTCTTTTCTCTGGATGACATTTCCAGAGGAATTTGCCAAAAGGCGTCCTTTAAATCTATTCCCGATATGTAATACGTTTCCCTCAAGCGCGACAGAATACCCTCAACATGCTGCGTCCGATACGCATCCTTCTTTGTTCGCTCGTTTAACTTGCGCATGTCTACACATAATCGCTTTTTTCCAGGTTTCTCTACCAGTACGATGGGGGAGCTCCACGAGCTATTGCTCTCCTCTATGACATCGAGACTGATCATTCGGTCAATTTCCTCGTAGGCATATTTTTGCTTCACTGGGGACATGGGGTAGTGCCTTTGCTTGACAGGAACGGTGTCATCAGACACTTCTATTACATGTTCCATAACATGTGTTCTACCCAGTCCGAGTTCCGCAAAAGAAGGATAAAGCCTCTTTACATTCTCCAATCTACACGATTCCTCTGTCGACAGTTCCAACTGATTAGGGTCCTTAGTCTCGATTTCCGAGACCACCATTGGCGCTAACCCAAAAGCCTCCCAAAAATCAACCCCCAGATATAACTCCTGCTGCAAACTTGGGACCAGGTACATGCACATCTCCACCGTTCTCCCACGCCAACTAATCTTGACATCCACCTTACCGACGATGGCCTGTGACCTTCCGTCCGCTGTTCTTAGCGTTTTGCTCCTGGCGCGAACCGAACCCTTCAGTCTCTCCATCCATAAGCCCGAACTCGAACCGAAACAGCTGATGGACGCTCCACTGTCCAGTAGACCTTGCACCTGAAAACCCTCGATATCCACCGTAATATAAGGCCGTTTATCTATCGCGTCCCGCAATATCGACTCATTTATGTGTTTGTCTTCCCTCTTTCGGTCGCCACCAAGCTTCCGGATTCGGGAAATTTTCTTTCCTGTCCTGTTTAGTTTCGGTAGGGCAACTGTTGCGACGTCATCCTCCCCAAATATACGCCTCCTAGCGGCCTCATACCTTCTTCGTCTCTCCGATAATGTGAGCAAGGGATTGAATCCCTGCTTGGATTGCTCAGCGCTTCTAGCAGATGAGCTTCCTTGGAATTCTATTTTTCCGGTGTTGGGTTGCGTTGGCAGGGTTCCCCGGTCTTCCTGCCCGCTTCGCGGTTTCCCGACTCAGGCTTCCTTTCCTCGCATCCTTGGCATCGGATGCTCGTCTGGTTGCACTTATAGCATACCATTTGATGGAGCTTTCCGTCGCAAGCGGTGGTCTTCGTGCTTGCCTTGCCTTCCCCGAAACTCCTCAAGTTAGCATCTCCTCCCTGCTCCTTCCTCGGAAACCTGTCCCTGGCTGGTCGATGGAACGCTTCCACTGCATCCGAATCCTCTTCAATGGCCTCGTCCTCCACTGCTTCCAATGTCTTCCTCTTGTAGGTTTTTGGCTCCAATTCCGCGATGTGTTTCTCGGCTCTTCGGCATTCGGTGCGTAGCTCCTCCAAGGCGAGGTCTCAGGTTTCGACGGATGAGATTCACCAAGCTTAGCTCCGGCATCCTCGTGCTCATGGTAAGTTCCATCCCTCTGATGACGGCGAATTACTCCTCGAACTTCTCCTGATAGTCCTGTTTCCGCTCGTTCATCGCCTGCCGTATCTCCTCGTCGCAATCGGCTTTACGGAAGTGTTCTACTATCGCCGTTCGGAATGCCCAAAAGTCCGCCACCTTGTCCTGTGCGTGCTCTTCCATGTATAGCCAATACCATTCTCTCGCTTGGCCTTCCAAGAGCAAAAGAAAGTTGGCGTACAGCTCTTGTGGATCCACGCCGTGCCTTTGACGAAGAGTCTCAATTCTAAACAGGAAACGCTCTACGTATACCGACTTTGGCCCCCCATCGAATCTCAAGTTCCAATCCCTAATAACTTTTGTCGCATTTCTTTCGCGAAACCGGCCTCTACCGCTTTCACGTCCAGGTGTCGTCAATTCTGGTGTTCTATCGATAACCTGGCTAGCATCAGCAGCCGGTGCAAGCTTCAACGGACTAGCACCGTCACCCCCCGATTGAACTTCGACACCCTCTTCCGAGTGCCAGCTCCCTTTATCCTCAGCCCGTGGACCGCGTGCGCTTTCCTTCTCTAAACTCGCCAACCTTCCGGCCAATCCATTGATGTCGCTCCTCAGCGTTTGTATTGTATGTTGTTGTCCGGCTCACGTCCATCTGGTATTGGAAAAACATGCTCTCAAACTTTTTCATAAGTCCATCCCCAATGGTACCCAGACTATTAACAGTGGCAGCCTGCGCCCCTGGTGGAGGGTTGACACCTCCTGCTGCAGCCGCTTCCATTCCGTTAGATACATCTCCAACTTCAACTACCTCATCTTGTTCTTCGTGTCCGGGACTCTGCTCTGTGAGATCTCCTTCGCTAAGAGTCCTTGGAACCTGGCTCCTGAGACCCTCCCTTCTAGGGCCTCTTCTCATGTTCGAGCCCTTCCCGCCGAGTACCTTCCCAATGACAAAATATATTTTAAAAGGGATTCGAGTAGGCGATTCGCCTAAGCCTGCCGACAACCTCACTTACAAACGCGGATCAATATGTCTTAAAAAAACGACTTGGGCAAGCCTTCAATCCGACATCCCATCAAGTGCCCAAGAAAGAACCAAGTTATATACGTGTGTAAAATTTATAAACGTGGATAAGTATTATGGTAGCGCGAACTTGTAAATCGTTCGCTAAGAAAATATATGTGAACTTGCATAAATAGCAAAAGTGTGTGTAAGTATTGTAGGATTATCAGCCTGTATATGGATGTATGTGTATGCTCAGATATATACTCCAAGCTTTTACTCAAATTATCAATCGTACATCGTGACAGTGATTTCGACTGATCCGGCGTGACGTCTGTCCACCTAACGTCGTTCGTATTCTGTCCAAAAAAAATGTCTCTGTCTTTTCGAGATACTCGACCCCGGTACAACAATCTGACTTAATCACATAGTCAAAACTGGCTACCGACAGATCTCATCTCCCGTTTTCACTGAAGACACAATCGGCTAGCACTACCACGCCAAACCGAGATATCTTGACAGCTAGACACTTCCCCGTGGTATCACGACACATTCGTTCACTTTAAACTGACAGCAAAACGAGATATCAGTGACTACCCAAATTCATCTAGTGCTGACACAATTGAAAGGATCTGAAACTAACGCCCTAACAAGATATCGCGCACTAGCCCCCCATAAAAATAGAAAATTGAATGAATAAAAAAAATTAATGATATAAAAATGTAGACGAAGCTGAGCTATGGTATTCCTTCTGCCCGGTCCGAAGATGTTAAAAAAAAGAAATCTATGTAGGAGCACCATCTATTCGTGGGCCCCACGCGCCATTTTGTTACGCACGGGTTGGTTTCCAGGAGGCACAAGGATTGCATCACCATCAGGAGCTATCCGTCATACAGGCGTCCCATCAAGCAGCACTTCTTGAACTACCCACTAACCATTGCACTCCCCTGTTGCGTGCCTCAAATCACCGCGCAGGTATGCTTGCTTTTAGCACGAGCTAGCTCGTCGGACTGGGGTGGTTCTTGCGGCTTTAAGGCACGCCCATCGCACCATACAAAAAAAAAACATACCTGTTAATGGGCTACATCGAAATACCACGCATACCTCACCTCATCATCGGCCAAAGATGTCAATCGGCCGGCCTTTGTTACCCTCCCTTCCTGGTCGACTAAGGCATAGGATTGCGTCGACCCCAACGCGGGTATCAAAACCCCCCCTTATACTTCCACCCCACTGTCCGTCCGTCCGTCCGTCATCATCTCACCGCCCCGAAATCACTCGCCACTAAGTCATTTTCAATCCATCATCAACATTTTTATTACGACTTGAGAATCATAGAAGATACAATTTAGTCTGCTGAAGGCAGCTTGCAAAACCTAAGTCTTATATGCTTAGAATTCATACAGTTTGAAGACTCAGTATGTTAATTTATACTATACATCACATCTTCAAATGTAAATAGGTAATCGAAAATAACAATAAAGTGAAGCTCAAGTGATTAGATCCTTCACTGGTCGCACATCAGCTTGACATCTGCGACTGTGTCGAACTCAAATGTCAAAATACTTAAAATAATGTAACTAAAGGTTTCGAGAACAAAAAGGGGTCAGGCCTACCTAAAGAAGTCTTTAAGCTTTGCAATTCCTACACTCACCCCCTACTGCTCTGCAACCTGTATTGGCTTCATGCCACTTCACTTACAAAATAATATTACTGATCTATTTTGCTTACAATTATGGCACCTGGCCTGCGTTGCACACTCAGTGTACAAATATACAATCTAATATAGTGTAATGTAATGGAATACATACGTACATACGTCTATGTTTACGTGCACATAGCACTCGAAATCATACCTAATCAGATGCCCCTCGCAGCATACAGCTCGTCAACCACACCCGTCAGACTCTCGCACATGGACGCAAGCCCAAATTATATAGCTATCACACAGCAAGGTGTGTTGACCGAACTAGGATCACGATCTTAAACAACCGAAAGATTTCTATGGTTCACCATTGTGCAGCAAACTACGCGAATCGACATACACACATTTCAATGCCCTTGGATCAGAAGCCTGACGACGCAGCTGACGAAATCTATCCTGCGAGAAGACTTTACTCAAAACACTCTTGCCTACTGGCGCGTTATTCATGCATTCATGTGCCCGCCGCACTCTTGCAAGAATTTACATCCGAATCGATTACGTTAATAAATGCTGTAGCTCTCTGTCTGCTTAATTAAACCTTCGCGCACTCCGCCCTCCTACCTACGTACAGAGAACAACAATACCGCGCTGACACACCAACACACGGGGTTCGATATACAGGCGCTTGAAACACATTCATATATTTAATTCCCAGACCTACATATTAAATCAATAAAAATACTGGACCGACACAGCTCACCTCGATTCTTCCCTTGTTGGAGTTACCGGCTGCAGCTCTCAAGTCACGGCATTTGTTTGCAAATTTAATTTCAATCTCTGTCGATGCTATTGAATGATTTCAGCTGACATTTGCGCACCATTTCTTGCAAATGTCCAGTGTTTATTTTTACTGCTTCTTCTGCCCCTTCATACTTGTTGTGTTTATATCAGAGGGTGGTGAGTTTCCTATTCAATGTTGAAATTTGATGTTTTGCGTCGAACCTATTGACTAGCCTTCAAACCGACTCCGATTCTCGCCTCAGCTGACTTACGTTGCTGCTGCGCTACTCGCTGCAGCCTGCACTTGACGCTGACGTCTGCGCTTCGATTATAGCATTGGTCTATGGATTCGCGGCACAACGCTTAGCCGCGCGCTGGACACAAAAATATTTGACTGCACTTCAATTACGTGGCGCTAGGTGTAGCGCGTCATGTATGGCATTAAGGAGACGCGG
Source organism: Campiglossa producta (assembly GCA_964058755.1). Taxonomy (NCBI): domain Eukaryota; kingdom Metazoa; phylum Arthropoda; class Insecta; order Diptera; family Tephritidae; genus Campiglossa; species Campiglossa producta. The sequence goes on along the minus strand of CAXKVI010000001.1, from coordinate 130,591,052 downwards.
CGCCAAGTTAAGCGCGCCGAATCCTAGACAAAAATGTGTTGCGGTGCGCGCTCCAAGGCGCTTTGACTACGTGACGTAACGTTTGGCGCGCCCGAACTAGTATTCAGGAGGCGCTATGCCTAAAGCACTAGCATCCATACGCGCTTGCTGTTGAAAGGTCTGCCATTAGGTATTTGGCAAAGTTGACGTAGCGGCTGCGCTGCTTGCTGCTTTTTCATTGGCAGGTGCTTCCGTGGTTGATTGCAAACCAATTCGTTGGTTTGCTAATATCACTGATGTATTTCGTTCGACGTCCAAAGTAGAAAGAAAAAATTTGGTGCCGGAAATCAACGAGTACTCCCTTTGTCATGTCGGCTTGTCAAAGACAGCTGATCAGGTGGGATGCGTTCGCACGGAAAGTGCCATATATTAAAGCTGGCTTAGTTCTTACGTCTGGTATGCACTTTCCAGCCGTAACAACTAAAAAACCTCCACTTTAAGGATATGTTTTTGAAAAAGGTTTCGAAAATGATAAGAAAACTCACTTTCAAAAGAATTCCATTTTTACCTTAAAAAAATTATGGGAAAGAGCGAAAAAGCGACTCCTAAGGGGGGCGGCCAAAATTGCCCAGGCGGTTAAAGGCTATTTTAAATAGGTAAGGGGTAAGTTGCAGAGCTAACTTTTTGCAAGGCTTATTTTCTCATCATTTACTAAATTTGTAGACGGTAAGACCCAAAAAAACTAAAACTTTTTTAATTGAATCACCCTAATTTATACATACATGCAGTCAATGCCAAAAGAAAATGTTTACAATTTTCACCAATCATTTCTTCTTTTTCGCAAAATTCAGGAAAATTCGACAAATTTTCAGCGGATTTTCCAACTTTTTGCACAGAATTTTTATATTTTTTTCGAGTACGCAGTTTCATAGCTCGCTAAATTTTACTTGAGATTTGTATCTTTCTATGGTAAAATTTTGCTATCTATATCTAGTAGTACTTTCATAAAAAATTAGCGAAAATATTCAAAAAGAAGAAATGATTGGTGAAAATGGCAATTTTATGGTGTACATTGTTATGGTTTGCCTTCGATTAATTCATTTTGGTTTAGGCAAAGAGAATATATCAACAAGAGCCACCACTCGTTATGAAAACAACGAAAAAGATGGATGCCGTTTTCTTTCAGGGTTTCGGTAATTTTGTTTACTCAGTTTAGTAAATTCGACAGCTGGTAAATTTTTGTTTCGACTCTTGTGTTATTTCATTTCTAGTCTATTTTCTTTTACACATTTTGTTTTGATTAGACAATAACATATTTATATCGAAATTACCGAAACCCTGAAAGAAAACGGCATCCATCTTTTTCTTTGCTTTCATAACGAGTGGTGGCTCTTGTTGATATATTCTCTTTGACCAAAGAGAATATATCAACAAGAGCCACCACTCGTTATGAAAGCAACGAAAAAGATGGATGCCGTTTTCTTTCAGGGTTTCGGTAATTTTGTTTTCCTCAGTTTAGTAAATTCGACAGCTGGTAAATTTTTGTTTCAACTCTTGTGTTATTTCATTTCTAGTCTATTTTCTTTTACACATTTTGTTTTGATTAGACAATAACATATTTATATCGAAATTACCGAAAACCTGAAAGAAAACGGCATCCATCTTTTTCGTTGCTTTCATAACGAGTGGTGGCTCTTGTTGATATATTCTCTTTGACGGAACCAAAGAGAATATATCAACAAGAGCCGTCACTCGTTATAAATGCAAGGAAAAAGATGGATGCCGTTTTCTTTCAGGGTTTCGGTAATTTTGTTTTCCTCAGTTTAGTAAATTCGACAGCTGGTAAATTTTTGTTTCGACTCTTGTGTCATTTCATTTCTAGTCTATTTTCTTTTACACATTTTGTTTTGATTAGACAATAACATATTTATATCGAAATTACCGAAACCCTGAAAGAAAACGGCATCCATCTTTTTCCTTGCATTTATAACGAGTGACGGCTCTTGTTGATATATTCTCTTTGGTGGTGTGTTGTGGAATGGCAAGGGTAACTGCGGGTAAAATTTTGGACAACTGCGGGCGCCCGTGAACGTGTCAGCAAAGGGGGAATAGACCTATTGGTGCTATCATTTTTGTGTTTGAATTTAGTTATGTATGCGCAAAATGTATTGGGGAGGGTATGATTGACAGTTGAATACGATTCTTTTTGTAAGGGACTGGTATGTCAAACGAATGTAAACAAATTAATTAACCCTATGGTATACCACATGTTCATATTTCTTCACTATTACCCCCGAACTCTGTAAGCTGTCTCTAGTCACTAATAGAGACAATTCGTGTTCCAATTCCATGTTGTCCAATTACAAACCTCAAATGACAGATCTCAATTTTGTGACTTGAGATGAGACAAAATTACAGAATTCCAGGGTTAACAATAAATTAACCCTATAACATCCGCAATTTTAGAAAAAAAAAAGGTTTTGTCCGGTTACAGTTATCAATAAAACACTTTAAGGCCCATTATCTCATCCACCCAATAAAGTGAACTTTATTTATCGGGCAGATAAACTATTCCTCACTTTAAAGTGGCCTTTAATTATTTTCAATTTCCCATCTTCCCAATAAAAATTAATTTGTGTCATGTAAAAATCTACTACGTTCACTGTTTTTTTTAAGAATGGCAATATATTTGACAATGACATTTTGTTTCAGTCAAAAATATTTTAAATAAATTATGCTTAAAAAACAATGCTCCCACTCGAATTTGAGCGCAAACATCCAAATGATGCTGGCCTAATTACTGAAGTCGATTTTGCTGAGCTATTATTAGCCTATGCGCGGTTTTCACACAAAAAGAAGTCGCGCAACTTGAACGTGCCCATTGTGTATCAATACCAAGTGTAAACTCTTCTGCATAGACGTCAAAATTCCAAAATGAGTTTAACACCTGTTTGAGATTGTGGTTAATAACAAGTGTGATATCATAGACATAGTCGTGAAAACTTCAAAGTGAGTTTAGTCACCTGTTTTTAATTTCCTTTTTTGTCTCACTTCTTTCCATCTTCCCATCTCTTTCTACCATTAGGTAAAAGATAGGAGACCGCCATGTTGATGTGTGCAGGATGTTAAACAACGCCATTTGCTTTTCTGTTATTCGGTGCTGGCACATTTTAATATGTGCAGGATGTAAACAAACCGACATTTTAATGTGTGTTGTCAAAAGAAGAGTTCACACTTGGTATTGATACACAATGAACGTGTCAAGCCTAATTCAAAGAGAATCCTTTGGGTATCTCACGAGATGATCATCTCGATTTCTTTCATTTTTTGAGTAACATCAATGATGTGGATACTGCTACGCTGAAGCATGTGGCCAAAACTGTTGCAATGGTGGATTATTTCCTAGTTTTGGCTATCGCGGGATACTTGCAGTTGAAGTGTTTATTATTTTCGATTTCTCCCTCATCCCTAAATCTGCGCCAGAAATAATTTGTCGAGAAACCCATACGTTCACCGTATGGGCCTAGAGAGACGCGCTAAAAATATGGCTTTCGGAAAATTAGGAGTACAACTTCTGCCTTCAATGCCATAAACACTCAAATAGTTGACGGACTCAACCAGAAAAGGACTAACTACAGGACGGTCCTAGTTGCCCTTGATCTATCTTCAAGCCTTTCAGCTGGTTTCCGATTTGGACGATTCATCACTCCCCCCTCCTGTCTTTAAGGTTGGTCAGATAACTATCTGAGTGGTCGTCAAACGTCTGTCGTTTTTAGGAACAAAAAGCAAAAAAGCAGGCCCTGAAGCACATTCATGAGACGTCTGTTGGCCGTTTTGCATACTCCAACTGTTTAAGAATTCTTAAACATATCTTTTCAAAATTCTACCAATGTGTAAAACCAAAATTAATAAATAACACAGTCCACTAAAAGTAAAACAAATATTCTAAAGAAATAATTGTAAGCAAGTAAAATTAATACAGTCCACTAAAAATGAAGGAAATATTAAAATAAATATTTATTTTCCCCTTGGGAATATGTTTAAGTATAAATGCACTTAAACATTTTGATACTTACTCACAAATATGATTAGTTGCGTCAACCTATTCACACACACACCATTATACTTTCTAACATAAATAACTAAAAATAATCAATATACTAGACATGTATTAATACCTACTCCTAGCATTGATATCCATTCAAAATAATCTCTAAAATAGAAACACTTGAGAAGTAGTAAAAAGGCAATAAAGACCAACTGATCGTAAAAGTATGATTAGTATCAGTCCCTTTGTTAATAAATGACTACCTCTCCTCTACTATTGATAGCAACCTGATCTGTAGCTATCAGCATGCATACACCAAAGGGAAATCTACAGAAACTGCGCTTCACAGCCTAGTTTCTGTTATTGAAAAATCGCTGTATGAGAAGGAGTACTGTCTTGCGGCCTTTTTAGATATTGAAGGAGCCTTCAACAACATAAGCCCTGATGCTATAAACACCGCTTTAACAAGTCTGGGCATAAGCAGGTCTCTTATTGGACTTATTGATCAACTGCTAAGGGGTAGACGAATAGTTTCATCACTGGGCTCGGTTGACTTATCACGCTATGTCACAAGGGGAACGCCTCAGGGTGGTGTTCTCTCCCCGCTTCTATGGAACCTCACTGTCAACTCGATGCTGCGAGACACAAGCTGGGGGGGCGGGAAGGTAGTGGCATATGCAGACGACTTAGCTATAGTATATAGGGGCAAATTCCCACAGACCCTGTGCGACTTGATGCAAGCAGCACTGCGAGAGGTTTCCTCATGGTGCTCGCGCTGCGGACTGAGCATCAACCCGGGAAAAGTAGAACTGGTTCTTTTCACCAACCGCTATAAGATACCACCGCTAACACTACCAAAACTGAATGACGTGCACCTGAACCTGGCTGACAAAGCCAAGTTCTTAGGCACAGTTCTGGATAGGAAACTAACCTGGAAGGAGAATGTTCTTCAGCGCCAGAAGAAAGCGTGTATTGCACTCTACACATGCAAAAGAGCCATTGGAAAGAAATGGGGGCTCAGCCCCAAAATATGCAAATGGATCTACACCGCAATCATTCGACCAATCATGCTCTATGGAGTTGTGGTATGGTGGCCTGCGCTGAGCAAGGCAACAAACCTTAATCTGCTAGGTAAAGTACACAGATCTTGCATGATCTGTATAAGCGGTGCGTTAAGAACAACGCCCAATGAAGCACTCCAGGCCATTCTTGGCATTTTGCCACTCGATCTGGAAGGGCACCGGGTAGCAGCAGCATCGGCTCTACGTCTAAGGGAAACGTCCGGCTGGGGCGCAAGCACTACTGGACACGCCTGTATTTTGGGATCCTATAGCTTTCTTCCGCTGAGCACGGATCGTTGTGCGACCACAACAGTCGGAGATAGCTGTTTTAAAATCAACATTCCCAGCAGGGAAGAATGGGAGAGCACGGATCGGAGTCCCGCCACTCATGGCGGCACTTCCATTTATACTGATGGCTCGAAGTTAGACGGCAGAGTTGGAGGAGGGGTTTATTCAAAGGATCTGAACCTTGAGCTCTCCTTCAGACTACCTGATCACTGCAGTGTCTTCCAGGCTGAAGTTTCAGCAATCATGGACGCCGCGGCTTGGATAGGCCAACACACTATCGGACACGACATTTTTATATTCAGCGACAGCCAGGCGGCCATCAAATCCCTTGGCTCTTATTCGTTCAACTCTGAACTGACGCTCAGCTGTCGTCGATCTCTACAGGAGATGGCCCAACAGAATCGCGTGAACCTCACATGGGTCCTGGGGCATAGGGACATTGAGGGAAATTGTAGGGCAGACGAACTTGCGAGGCAGGGCACGACCAAGCAGGTTCTTCGGGATAAAGAGCGCTTAGGTATGCCGTTTGCCACTTGCAAGCTTATGCTGAAGGAGTACACACTCCGCCAAGCCAACGAAAGATGGCTGCAATCTCCAGGATGCCGGATATCCAAAGAAACCTGGCCGAAATGGGATCATAAAAGATCGAGACAAATTTATGCCCTAAGGAGAAGAGAAATCTCCATATTAATAGGCGTATTGACTGGGCACTGCCTCATTGGTAGGCACGCAGAAAGACTTGGTGTGCCCTACCGACGAGGCTGTAGGAGTTGTAAGGAGGAAACGGTGGAGCACCTCATCTGCAACTGCCCGGCTTTAAGTGGCGCGAGAATGCGCTTTTTGGGAGTTCCCTTCCTGGTTAGCCTACGCCAGGTCACGGAGCTGGACATAAAGGACCTGATGGCCTTCATCAAGTCATCTAAATGGTTCGAGGAGGAGTAACGGTGTCGGTATAGGAACGTCAGTCCCGGGATTCTGCTATGTGGAGAATTCCGTTAATACCGGGATTTTCCATATGGCAGGGTCCCGGAACTGACTTTCCTAGTGTTGGTGGTATCACAACGGGCCTTTTAATACTGGCCTAGGTGTGCCTCTACGGTAGCCACTTGAACCTAACCTAACCTATCAGTCCCTTTTGTTACTTCACACAAACTAATACATTTAAAATAGGAACATAGATTTAAGATTTTGTATATAAACCTTTGTACATATTTTAATAAATCAGAAGTCTTTTGACTCTCATGAGTCTTACAAACTCACACTAATTTGTTGGTTTAATTCAACAAAAACTGAAAAACTTCCCCCCATCAGTGGTAAGGGGTTTTCAGTTTAATAAAATAACACCAACACTTCATGTTGCTGACGAGGAGCGTCATCTTCCTCGAGAGATAAGGATCCAGTGCCCACCTCACATTAGCCTTTTCGGTGAAAACCGAGTGAAGTTTGTGTCTCTCATAGCAAGAGAAGTAGAAGTATGTGTGAATTGACTCGTCTTCGGCAGTCCAGTGGATTCCCTCGCCAGCTCATTAAAGGCGCAGTTCCCTGGTACACCACTACAGCCCGGGACCCACATCACTGTTGTGGCGCACCTCAAGGCTAAGCCTTCTAAGGGAAACGTCCGGCTGAAGCGCAAGCACTACTGGACACTCCAGTATTCTGCGATCCTACAGTTTTCTTCCGCTGGGCACAGATCTCTGTGCAACCAAAATAATCGGAGATAGCTGTTTCAAAATAAAGATTGAAGAGTGGAAGAGGATAGATCGGAGTCCCACTACTCATGGCGGCATTTCCATTTTTACCGACGGCTCGAAGTTAGACGGCAGACTTGGAGGAGGGGTTTATTCACAGGATCTGAACCTCGAACTCTCCTTCAGACTACCTGATCACTGCAGCGTCTTCCACTCGGAGGTCTCGGCAACCCTGGACGCCGCTGCCTAGATAAGCAATCGTGGTATCGGAGAAGATATCGTTATTTTCAGCGAAAGCCAAGCGGCATCAAATCCCTTGGCTCCTACTCGTCCAACTCTGAACTGACGCTCAGGTGTCGTCGATCTCTTCAGAAGATGGCCCAACAGAAACGCGTAAACCTCACATGGGTCCCGGGACATAGGGACATTGAGGGAAACTGTAAGGCAGACGAGCTTACCAGCCAGGGCACTACCAAGCAGATTCTTCAGGATAAAGAGTGCTTAGGTATGTCGTTTGCCATATGCAAACAAATGCTGAAGGAGCACACACTCGTCAAGCCAACGAAAGATGGCTGCAATCCCCAGGGTGTCGGATATCCAAACAAACATGACCAAAATGGGATCTTAAAAGGTCTAGACCAGTGGTGGCCAAAATGCTAACTTCGAATGTACGTGTGCATAGGCATTATGCTTTTTTGGCCACTACTGGTCTAGACGCATTTATGCCCTAACTAAGAGGGAAATCTCCATATTGGTAGGGGTATTAACCGGTCACTGCCTCATTGGTAGGCACGCAGAAAGGCTGTGTACCCTACCGTCGATGCTGTAGGAGTTGAAAAGATGATGAGGAGAAGGAAACGGTGGAGCACTTCATCTGCAACTGCCGGCTTTAAGCGGCGCAAGAATGCGCTTTTTAGGAGCTTCCTTTCTGGATAGCCTACGCCAGGCCATGGAGCTGGATATAAAGGACCTGCAACAAATTATTTGTGGCTTTAATTGCAATAAAACGAAATTATTTATGTAATTGTCGTTTTGATATTTTTGAATTAATTTCAAAATAAATTAAATGTCAGATATACAAATGTAAACAAAACAGAAACATAGCTGGCAATGCTTCAGTTTAAAGTTAACAATAAATTTTAAAGGGCAGTTGAAGTGGCGGATAAATTTATCTGCCCAATAAATTATAGGTAACTTGAGCAAACGGAAATACACTTATCTGCCCGATAAAGTGACCTTTAAAACTAAAGGTAAGAAGAGATAACGGGCCTAAATGCTACAAATTTGCTACAGAATTAACTATCATTTTGTTTGGTCATTGAATTAAAGATAAAATACAAATAGTGGAAATTTAAAACAAAAGTTAATTAACCAATTTTTTTTGCAACAAGTTTTCAAGTCGGTCAAATACTTTCAGTTGGACATTATACTCTGCTTTCGAATGAGAGCCACGTCAATTTCAATCATACCTTGTTTGGCAAAATTCATTTCAATTGCATTGAAGTGACTATTCGGATTTGGAGTACAAAATGTTTCCAATTTTTCAATCCAGCAGTTTCGGGTTACCCGGGCCACCCAGGGAACACACCATCCACATGGTTCGGACGGCTAAAATTTTGCGCGCGCAGCACTGGAATCCTAATACGATAGCAGTTAAATTTACTACTTAATACGCTTTACCCAAAATCTACTACTTTTTATACCTTTCATGAACGTGAAAACTTCAAAGTGAGTTTAGTCACCTGTTTTTAATTTCCTTTTTTGTCTCACTTCTTTCCATCTTCCCATCTCTTTCTACCATTAGGTAAAAGATAGGAGACCGCCATGTTGATGTGTGCAGGATGTTAAACAACGCCATTTGCTTTTCTGTTATTCGGTGCTGGCGACATTTTAATATGTGCAGGATGTAAACAAACCGACATTTTAATGTGTGTTGTCAAAAGAAGAGTTCACACTTGGTATTGATACACAATGACGGAAATGACCAGGATGACAAGCTGAGTTGATTTAGCCATGTCCGTCTGTCCGTCTGTCTGTTTGAACGCAAACTAGTCCCTCAATTTTTGAGATATCTGGCTGAAATTTTGTATGTGGCCACCATTTTGTAATATAGGAATCATTTGTCGGAACTGGCAAGATCGGACCAGTATAACATATAGCCCCCATACAACCGATTGTTCAGATATAAGGTTTTTTAACCAATACTGCTGCAATTAAAAAGTTAGGAACGTAAACTTTTGCATCTCGAGTACTTTTTATTTATGTAGTGTATATAGTGAAAATCAAAAAGATCGGGCAAATGTAACATATAGCCCCCATACAACCGATTGTTCAGATATAAGGTTTTTTGGCCAAAACTTCTGCAATTAAAAAGTTAGGAACGTAAAATTTTGCATCTCGAGTAATTTCTATTTATGTAGTTTATATAGTGAAAATCAAAAAGATCGGGCAAATGTAACATATAGCCCCCATACAACCGATTGTTCAGATATAAGGTTTTTTGGCCAAAACTTCTGCAATTAAAAAGTTAGGAACGTAAAATTTTGCATCTCGAGTACTTTCTATTTATGTAGTGTATATAGTGAAAATCAACAAGATCGGGCAAATATAACATATAGCCCCCATACAACCGATTGTTCAGATATAAGGTTTTTTGGCCAAAACTTCTGCAATTAAAAAGTTAGGAACGTAAAATTTTGCATCTCGAGTACTTTTTATTTATGTAGTGTATATAGTGAAAATCAAAAACATCGGGCAAATGTAACATATAGCCCCCATACAACCGATTGTTCAGATATAAGGTTTTTTGGCCAAAACTTCTGCAATTAAAAAGTTAGGAACGTAAAATTTTGCATCTCGAGTACTTTCTATTTATGTAGTGTATATAGTGAAAATCAACAAGATCGGGCAAATGTAACATATAGCCCTCATACAACCGATTGTTCAGATATAAGGTTTTTTGACCAAAACTTCTGCAATTAAAAAGTTAGGAACGTAAAATTTTGCAACTCGAGTACTTTCTATTTATGTAGTGTATATAGTGAAAATCAACAAGATCGGGCAAATGTAACATATAGCCCCCATACAACCGATTGTTCAGATATAAGGTTTTTTGGCCAAAACTTCTGCAATTAAAAAGTTAGGAACATAAAATTTTGCAACTTGAGTACTTTCAATTTATGTAGTGTGTAGAGGAAAATCAAGAAGATCGGGTAAATATAACATATATGTAGCCCCATATAACCGGTTGTTCCGATATAAGGGTTTTTGGCCAATACTTCCGCATTTAAAAAGTTAGGTTAGGTTGAAGTGGCTGCCGCAAAGGCACACCTAGGCCAGTATTAAAAGGCCCGTTGTGATACCATCAACACTAGGAAAGTCAGTCCCGGGACCCAGCCATATGGAAAATCCCAGTGCTATTGGGACTCTCCACATAGCAGAATCCCGGGGCTGACACTCCTAAAAACCGACACCGTTACACCTCCTCGAACCATTTAGATGACTTGATGAAAGCCATCAAGTCCTTTATGTCCAGCTCCGCTACCTGGCGTAGGCTATCCAGGAAGGGAACTCCGAAAAAGCGCCTTCTCGCGCCGCTTAAAGCCGGGCAGTTGCAGATGAGATGCTCCACCGTTTCCTCCTCCTCATCATCTTTGCAACTCCTACAGCATCGTCGATAGGGTACACCCAGCCTTGCTGCGTGCCTTCCAATAAGGCAGTGCCCGGTTAAAACCCCTATTAATATAGATATATCCCTTCTTCTTAGGGTGTAAATATATTTAGATCTTTTAATATCCCATTTTGGCCAGGATTGTTTGGATACTCGGCACCCTGGCGATAAAAGCCATCTTTCATTGGCTTGTCGGAGTGTATGCTCCTTCAGCATTAGCTTGCATGTGGCAACGGGCATACCTAAGCGTTCTTTATCCTGAAGAACCTGCTTGGTCGTGCCCTGCCTAGCAAGTTCGTCTGCCCTACAGTTTCCCTCAATGTCCCTGTGTCCCGGGACCCATGTGAGGCTCACGCGGTTCTGTTGGGCCATCTCCTGAAGAGATCGACGACAGCTGAGCGTCAGTTCAGAGTTGAACAAGTAAGAGCCAAGGGATTTGACTGCCGCTTGGCTATCGCTGAAAATAACGATATTCTGTCCGATAGCGTGTTGCCCTATCCAAGCCGCGGCGTCCATGATTGCTGAGACCTCAGCCTGGAAGACGCTGCAATGATCAGGCAGTCTGAAGGAAAGCTCAAGGTCCAGATCCTTGGAATAAATCCCTCCTCCAACTCTGCCGTCCAACTTCGACCCGTCGGTGTATATGGAAATGCCGCCATTAGTAGCAGGACACCGATCCGTCCTCTCCCAGTCTTCCCTGCTGGGAATGTTTATTCTGAACCAGCTATCTCCGACTGTTGTGGTTGCACAACGGTCCGTGCTCGGAGGGAGAAAGCTGTAAGAATCCAGAATACCGGAGTGTCCAGTAGTGCCTGCGCCCCAGACGGAAGTTTCCCTTAGACGCAGAGCCGATGCTGCCGCTGCCCGGTACCCTTCCAGATCGAGTGGCAAAATGCCAAGAATGGCCTGGAGAGCTTCGTTGGGCGTTGTTCTCAACGCGCCGCTTATACAGATCATGCTAGATCTGTGGACTTTACCTAACAGGTTTAGGTTGGCTGCCTTGCTCAGCGCAGGCCACCATACAACGACTCCATACAGCATAATTGGCCGGATTATCGCAGTGTAAATCCATCTGCAGATTTTGGGACTGAGCCCCCATTTTTTGCCAATGGCTCTTTTACAGGTGTAAAGTGCAATGCACGCTTTCCTCTGGCGCTGGATGACATTCTCCTTCCTGTTAAGCTTTCTATCCAGAACTATGCCTAGGAATTTGGCTTTGTCAGCCAAGTTCAGGCGCACGCCATTTAGTTCTGGTAGGCTTAGCGTTGGTATTTTGTACCGGTTAGTATAAAGGACAAGCTCCACTTTTCCCGGGTTGATATTAAGTCCGCAGCGAGATGACCACGAGGAAACTGCTCGCAGTGCTACTTGCATCAAGTCACACAGGGTTTGTGGAAATTTGCCCCTGTATGCAATAGCTAAATCGTCTGCATATGCAACTATCCTCCCGCCCCCCCAGCTTGTGTCTCGTAGCAACGAGTTTACAGTGAGGTTCCATAAAAGCGGAGAGAGAACACCACCCTGAGGCGTTCCTCTTGTGACATAGCGTGAGAAATCAACTGTGCCCAGTGTAGAAACTATTTTCCTTCCCTTAAGTAGCTTATCAATTAGTCCAATAAGAGACCTGCTTATGCCCAGATTAGTTAGAGCGGTGTTAATAGCCTCCGGGCTTATATTGTTGAAGGCACCTTCAATGTCTAGGAAGGCCACGAGAGAGTAATCTTTTTCATACAAGGATTTTTCAATAACAGAGACAAGGCTGTGAAGCGCAGTTTCCGTTGATTTACCTTTGGTGTATGCATGTTGATAGCTAGAGATAAGGTTGCTATCAATAGTAGAGGAGAGATAATCGCTAATTATCCTCTCGAAGGTTTTGAGTGCAAAGGACGAGAGACTGATCGGTCTGTAGTCCTTAGGCTCATAGTGTGAGGCTTTCCCAGCCTTAGGAATAAAGACTACCTTGGCGCTTCTCCAGGAGTGCGGAATGTAGTTGAGAGCCAGGCAGGCTGAAAAGAGAAATACCAGCCATTTAGCCGATGTTTCCAACGTGTTTATGAGTTGTGCGGGGAAAATCCCGTCTGGCCCAGCAGCCTTGAACGGGTCAAAGCTTTTGATCGCCCACCTTACCCTTTCCTCCGTGATGGGTATATTCACTGCCATATTTGTTGCAGATGCTAAAGGTGCTTCATGCAAGTTCCCCGGAAAGTGTGTATTCAGTAGCAGCTCCAGGGTTTCCCCTTCCGTGCTAGTCCACGATCCGTCAGGCTTCCGCAAATAGCTAATGGCTGTTTGGGTTTTTGAGAGCACTCGTCTAAGTCTCGCCGTATCATCGACCTTTTCGACCCCGGTGCAGAAATCTCTCCACGAAGTTCTCTTCGCCTGCCTTAGGGCGCTTTTATAGGCCCTCAGTTTAACTTTATATTCGAGCCATTCAGGCTCCGTACCGAGGCTCTTGGCCCTATTAAATTGGTTCCTGCAGGACTTGCGGAGCGAATCCAGGTCGTAGGACCACCAGTGTGGTCTATGTTTACCGCGTGGTTTCGGCACTGGACAAGCCTGCTCTAGGGCATTTGAGAGCGCCGTTGTAAAGGTCGCAACTAGATCATCCAGTTCTCCTACTGATGATGGAGCTTGTGGGGGTAACACTGGTAGGTCCCTAACTAATATTTGATTATGTAGCTGCCAATTAGTGTTGCGTGGATTGCGTTTCATAACTGGCTGCTCAACAGAAAAATCTAAGGCAATTTCTATGTACCGGTGGTCGGAAAATGAATGCTCCTCAAGAACACGCCATTTCCTAACCCACTCATAAGCGCCTTCGCTACAAATAGTGAGGTCTATGACCTCCCTACGGGCTTTAGTGATAAAAGTAGGCTCGTTACCCACGTTACAAACCACCAGGTTAGTTGTTAGTAGGTAGTCAAACAGAGACTCGCCCCTAGCGTTAATATCGGAGCTTCCCCACTGGACGTGATGAGCATTAGCGTCAGCTCCAATAATAAGATGACCCGTGCAGAAATTTTCCACCAGATCTTTCACCTCCTTTTGTGGAGGAGGTTCTTCGGCATAGGGCATGTAGACCGACGCCATCGTCAGGCTGGTGCTGCCGACCGTTAAGCTGGCAGCTGTAACGTCACCATTTGAATAGTTGGGTAAGAGAAAGGTGTTCAGCTCAGACTTGACCAAGATACAGGTTCTGACCTTGCCCTCCTCATTAGCTCGGATGAGCTTGTACCCCTTAGCCCCCAATTCACTGATCCTTGAGCTATTAACCCAGGGTTCTTGGATAAGGACCACGTCTACGTCGCCTTTATAAAGACGACTGCTTAGGGCAGCTGAGGCTGCTTTAGATTTGTGCAGGTTAATCTGAAGTACCACCAACATGAGAGCGCTCAGACTTCCCTACCACCGTCGTACCGTCGTGGAGGTCTACCCCGTCCCGGGGCCTATCTCTCAACGACAATTTATCTGCACGATTTGGCGTGGCGGAATCTCTACTGTCTGAAGCGGCATCAATGTTAGTGTGCACCGGATTGCCCTCCACCACCGTGCGGTCGAGGTCTTCCGCGTCCGTTAGGCTATCTTCCATCGCCGAGTCGTTCACGGCTTCCTCGCAATTTGACGTGGCGGATACCATACTTTCCGCGTCTGACACCCCTGCCTCCTCTTCTGGTCCTTCGATTTCCGAGTCCTTCGAAGCGGCCGGAATGGCAGCGCGTTGTGCATCGCCACGGTATACGTGGATCACGATCTGACCCATTCCATAATGCACTCGTCCGTTGCACCGTTTAAGGGGCTCGAGTGCCTCCTTATTCAAAGTTAAAACCACCTGTCTATGAGGCCCAAACCTCACCCTCGACCAGATTGACACTCCAGTCCTTCGTCGGGAGAGACGGATTCCAGGCCTGCAGCATCTCAAGAATATTCTCCGGTTCAGCAGGGATGGCAGGAATCCATGCCCTTGCCCTTGGCCGGGCCGGAATGTCCTTCCAGTCGACGACCTCGATTTTTGCCCCTGGGTAGACTTCAGCCAGTCTTGCAACTGCTGCCTTGTACAGTGCAACAGTTCTTGCATCCTCACACGCGAAAACTTTAATCTGACCCTGGTGCCAACCCGCGTCTGTACCCCGCGGCGGACTACCCGGAGACTCACGCCATATGTCGAGAAGGGCCCTGCCAATTTCGTTCCGGACATACAGCCACCGGTCTCTAGGGATGGACCAACGGTCGTTGGCTCGATCAATGACACCTATAAGGATCCTGTCCTTGGTCACTTCAGCAAAGCTGGGTTTGCCCACTACTGGGATATTCTGATGCCGCTTCGGATGGGGATCCACCTCTCCATCCGATCTCTGGCGTTTGAAGGGATTCCCGTTCAGCCTTTTAGGCGCATAGGGCCTTTGGAAATTTGGTATCAGAGCTTTCGCTTTCTCCACCATCTTCCTTTCATTCAGCGATAGTGTATCCTGCGATGCTCCCTCATATTTCTTCAGGATCCTTGCAGCCTTTCTTTTATCCCAGTACGCAAAGCGTCGGGGAGATGTCTTTTGGGAGGAGTTCAGACCCGTAGTTGCCATCGCGGTCTCTCCCTTTGATAGAAGCTTAGTTGCGTCTTCCTTCTCTTTCGGATCACTGAGGCCAGGTCCCGAGACCATTGCCACAGACATTGAGAGGTTGATGTTCGTGCCGGCGCTTGATGGAAGTTTAGCATCCGCCGTTTTCTGCTTACCTGCGTATGCAGCCGCACTGGTGCTGGCTTTCATCAAGTCACTCTCACTTGCTAGCAGTTTCGAGGATGACCGACCCGTAGTTACTATCGTTGTCGGTCCCCCAGCTGACTTAGAAATAGAGTTTGTCCTCCGGCGTTGTGATTTCTCTTGCTCCAGCATAGTTCTCCTCTGCTGCGGAGTAAACGAAGTTATTGATTGTTTTGAATTTTGAGTTGTATTCATCTTGTTCGTACGACCCCTCGCCGGACACGGCCAGCTTGGGGTCAAGGGTGGATTAAGGGGAATGTGTCGTCCGCCACGGCAGAGCCCCATACCGCGGTAAGACCATGGTTACTCTCTGAGGCGGTCCGGTATCAGAGAGGCACCGTTCGACTACAGCCACGATTTGCCTCCCGGCTGCAAACGTCCAATGGGCACGGTATCGCGTAACACCCTGGATTGGGAGGGGGTAGATCTTTGTCATCGCGCCAGCGAGGCTAGGCTGCTCTCGCGATGTAGTGCCATGCGGAGCTATGATCGCAAGGGGAACGTAGCCCCGTGGCTATCGACTAAGTTAGGAACGTAAAATATTGCACCTTTAGTACTTTCTACATATGTAATGTGTATACTGAGTTGATTTGATTTTGTGTTTTTCCGACAGAGTGGATACTAGATGTATATTGGAACGATTTTCCGTCATCCCTTGTCAAATTTGGTTTTGTAACAAACCGGTTTCGGCGATCTGCCATCTTCAGTGTTTGATTTCGTTCTGAGAACACTGCCGTCACCACCGCTGCTTATTCTGAGAAAGAAATCAAACACTGAAGATGGCAGATCGCCGAAACCGGTTTGTTACAAAACCAAATTTGACAAGGGATGACGGAAAATCGTTCCAATATACATCTAATGTGTATAGTGTAAGTCAGTACAATTGAACACGTATAATATATAGCTTCCATACAATCGATTGTTCCGATAACTCGGATCCTATTATTTTGTAAGTTTTTTTAAATTATAACAAAGATGTGTAATGTGTATAGTAAATATAGTTAAATTGAAACAGGCTGTACTGGGGATCGAACAGTGAAAATCGTGACGCTTATTCATGAAAGATATTGTTAAGATAACCTAGTTGTATAAGATTATTAGTAATAGATTATACGTATCAATTGGTAAATTGCCAGATGCAACTCTGTCATACAATCGCAGCCAACATCGGTTTGACATTTTTGGATGACGAGCTGTCATCTGACAGTTTAGACACTTCCGTTTTGCTCTTGTGAAAAAGCAACACCAATTTGCAACCCAAAAACATATATCTGCGAAATAAAAGGGAATCTTCCCAGGAAAAATAAAGTTAACAGCATTCAGGTGTGGGGTGCTTACCATAGCACCGCCTGAACATAAAATTTCATTAAAAACAATATGCGATCAACGCGAAATCAACAAAAAACTACTGCTCACGTTGTTGCTCCCACTGCTGAGGAAAACACAGTTCGCACCGCTGAAAAAACGATAGCCACGGCAGAATCGAGCACTTCAGCAGCTGCTGCATCTATAGTAACATCCGCTGCCGCAATAAGCGCATCCACGACAATCGCTATAGGGACAATTCCCAATGTCGTTGGAAAACCAACCATTGTTACAACTGCTGCTTATACGGATACTACCACCGCCGCTTACACTGCCGTCACCACCGCCGTCACCACCGCTGCTTATACTGCCATCACCACCGCTGCTTACACTACCGTCACCACCGCTGCTTATACTGCCGTCAGCACCTCTGCCTATACTGCTATCACAACCGCTGCTTATGTTGCCACTTATGCCGCCATGCCTACTGCAGCAATTGCCACCGCCGCCCAACCTGCTGTACTCTCTACCAGAAGCGCTAGTATTGTCCATGCCAGAGAAGGATCGCTCATGTCCGTTGGTGCTCATGGCACTGCTGTAACCAATGTGCCTATTGCTTCGTCCAATTCAGCTCCAACATCATTTAGAAGCGCTAGCCCATCAAACTTGAGTGACGAATCAAGCCGGCTGGAGGAACAAGTGAGAATACTCCAGCTACGTCGTGAGATAGCTGAGCTGGAAGGTCAGATTCACAATATAGCACCAAGAGGCCGTCTTAAGTTTGAAGAACTCGAAGCAGCTGTGCCAAAGTTCAGTGGAGACGACCACCGGGACGTCACTAAATGGTTTATTCAATTTGAGGATTTCGCTGTGGCAAACAATTTAAGCGAAAGATACAAGTGTCTCGCTCTACGTCGCTGCATGACGGGAACCGCTAAGGAGTGCGTCCTCAACCACGGGTTGGCCGATTATAGCAGTTTGAAAACCCTGCTACAAAACATGTTCCGACGTAAGCTAACTAAGCAGGAAGTTTATCGCCAGTTGAAACCACGGAAACTCAAGTCATCGGAGTCGTGCATTGCTTATGTGGTGGCCATGCAGTCTATAGCATCCAAGGCGGACATCGACGAAGATGAGTTGGTGGATATCATTATCGACGGCATACCGGATAACAGCAACAACATTAGTTTACTTTATGGTGCCGAGTCAATCCAACAACTCATTAAGCGTATGGATAAATACGAGCAACGACGCTCCATGACTATAGCAACAAAGCCTCCGGTTCCATCTCTTCAGCCGACGACACGAAACTCGCAGCCAAAGAAAGCCACTGTCGTTCCCACTTAGCAGGTGCGTTGCTACAATTGCTCTCAGTTTGGGCATTATCAAAGCCGCTGCCCGAAGCCAATTCGACCACAGGGATCGTGTTTTATTCGCCATCAGATGGGTCACCTTCACAACGACTGTCCGAAAAAGCGTAGCCAGAATGCCAATGTAGCTGACGAAACAGGATTACGTAGATGTTAAACAATGGGTAAGTGTGGCCTTATGCATGTCAAATCCAATCAGAAACACGGGTTTTACAAATATTTTATCTCTTATTGATTCCGGTAGTCCGATTAGCTTGATCCAACGATCAAGTGTTCCACCAGGCATCAGCGTACCAAGTAATGCATATCCAACAAAATTTATCGGCATTGGGAAATTTAGAATAAACTCATTTGGAACAATTTTATGCGCTGTTAAATTTCGAAATAAAATCCGCTTCATAAATATCATGATAGTTCCTGATAATACAATCTCGACACACATAATACTTGGTCGAAATTTTATGAAAACTTTCAATATCCATTTAATACAAATAAACAAAAGAAAACCTAATGAATTTCAAAGAAAAATTTGTTCAAAAAGTAAACCTAATGAATTTCAAAGAAAAATTTTTTCAAAAAGTAAACCTAATGAATTAAATAAAGTTTACTCTAATATAAAGCACAGTGTTTCTGATTTGGTAATACTTAAGACGGGTGATGATGATTGTAGAGAGGGTATGCGTACTGAAAAAAGAGAGCCGGAAAATATTTGTGAGGGAGGTACCAATATGGCGGAAACAGATGAATCACAGGGGTCCAGTGTTGAAGATAGTGAACAACTTGATGAATATACCTATGTTATAAAGGAGCTAAACGCGATCAACCTTGAACAAGAACATGAGCCAGATGTAGACTTAGGGCCGGGGTTAGAAAGCAAAGAGCGACAAGCTTTGTTAGCAGTCTTGACAAATTCATATATCAAACCTCCAGCTTTGACAGGAGAACCATATGATTACAAAATGAAAATTAGGTTAACCGATGATACACCATTTCACTGTTTGCCGAGGCGTTTATCATTCCAGGATAGAGAGACAGTACAGAAAATTATTGATGATTTGCTTGATAGGAAGGTTATACAACCAAGCATATCTCCATATGCTTCCGCCATAGTGTTAGTGAAAAAAAAGAGCGGTGAGGTTCGAATGTGTATTGATTATAGGGCAATTAATAAAAAAACAATTAGAGATAACTTTCCGCTGCCTCTAATAGAAGATTGCATCGAGTACATGTCAGGAAAGAAATGGTTCACCCTGTTAGACTTGAAGGATGGATTCAACCAGCTGATGATGGATAAAGACTCCATTCCATTGACATCATTTGTCACCCCTAATGGCCAATTTGAGTACCTCCGAATGCCCTTTGGGTTGAAAAACGCCCCGGTGAACATTCAAAGATTTGTGTACAATATTTTTAGGGATTTAATAGATTCAAAAGAGATCGTAGTCTATATCGACGATATCTTAATAGCTTCCACGACTTTTGAAAGCCATCTTTGTATTGTGGAGAAGGTTCTGAGTAGGATTTATGAAAAAGGTTTAGAACTTACGATGAAAAAGTGCAAATTTGGTTATAATCAGATAGAATACCTAGGATACCTTGTCAGCCCCGCAGGTATACAGCCGTCGGACACTCATGTTCGTGCAATTGCTAACTATCCCGTGCCTAAAGACCTCAAAGAACTTAGATCGTGCTTAGGGCTGTTTTCTTACTTCCGAAAATTTGTACCATCGTTTTCGGAAATTGCTAAACCTTTGTTAGACCTTCTACGTAAGGAAAAATCGTTCGACTTTTCAGACGGATGCCTGAAGGCCTTTGAGACCTTGAGAAACAAATTTGTTCAATCTCCAGTGTTAGCTATATACGATCACCGGCGGGAAACGGAGCTCCATTGTGATGCCAGCTGTCAAGGTTTTGGGTCCGTTCTGCTGCAGAGACAGGATGACAAAATGTTACATCCTATATGTTACTTTTCAAAAACTACTTCGGCGGCTGAATCAAAATACCATAGCTTCGAGCTGGAAATGCTCTCCATTATTTATGCTCTTAGAAGATTCAGGATTTATTTAGAAGGAAGGCCGTTCACTATTGTCACAGACTGTAATTCGCTTGCAATGACCCTAAGTAAAAAGCAGGTTAATCCGAGGATAGCACGATGGGCTTTGGAATTGGAAAACTTTAACTATTCCATTCAGCACAGAAAGGGGGTTAATCTCGGTCATGTGGATGCCTTAAGCCGCCTTCCTCAGCGGGATAGGGGAACTGAGGCTGTAGGACCAAAAGCGAATGATGTAAACGCTATATCAATAAAAACGTTAGAAGGTAGTGCTTGGGGTAAAAATGTTGGCGAAGTCGTTGCTGCTGTCGACCATGATGATCTCGACTTCCAAATACAAGTTGCACAGAATAGAGACGAAAAACTCAAAAAGCGCATGTGCGAGCTAGAGAAGGGTGAGGTGGTAGGGTACGAATTAATAGATGGGCTTGTTTTTCGAAAACTTGGTAGTAATTCTTTGCTATGTGTACCGGTGGAGATGGAAGACAATGTAATCCGTATGATACATGAAAAAATTGGGCATCTGGGAGTTGATAAGTGCTATGACCAAATACGTAAACACTACTGGTTTGAGCACATGAGGGACAAAATCAATCATTTTATACAAAATTGCATTAAGTGTATCCTATACTCCGCCCCAGCACGCTCGAACCAACACAATCTGTATAGCATCCCAAAAACCCCTATGCCATTCGACACGCTTCATTTAGACCACTTCGGCCCTTTACCAGCTATTAAGTCAAAGCGCAAGCATATATTAGTAGTGATAGATGCCTTAACTAAATTTGTCAAATTGTACCCAGTCAATTCTACCAGTACGAAAGAAGTGTGTTGTGCACTGGAAAAATACTTCGGTTATTATAGTCGACCGCGGCGTATTATTACAGACAGAGGAACATGCTTTACTTCGTTGGACTTTTGTAGCTTCCTCTTGAAAAGAAATATCGACCATGTGAAAGTAGCAGTGGCGTCACCTCAAGCGAATGGGCAGGTGAAGAGGGTTAACCGCGTTATCAAGGCAATGCTAGGTAAAATGACCGAATCAATGGAACATTCGGACTGGGCGACGAAACTTGGTCAGACAGAATATGCAATAAATAATACTACTCACAGTTCAACGGGACATACGCCTAGTGAGTGAGCTCTTTGGGGTTAATCAGCGGGGCTGCATAGTGGACGGGTTGACCGAATTATTAGAGAGCAAATCATTAAATGACACTCCTAGGGACCTAACGGGTATACGAGAAAATGCCTTAAAAAGAATTGAAAAATCTCAGGAGTATAGTTTGAAGTATTTCCTCAAGAATAGTGCACCTGCAAAAAAATATTCAATCGGTGATTTCGTTGGGATTCGCCATATTGATACCTCGCCTGGAACAAATAAGAAATTCATCCAAAAATACCGCGGCCCATATGTTATACACAAAGTCCTACCTAATGATCGGTATGTAATCAGGGATGTTGATAATTGCCAAATTACACACTTGCCTTACGATGGTATAGTCGAAGCTATCAGAATACGCAAGTGGCTCTCTCCAATCAAAGAGAGCGACCGCTCTCTGCAGTCATCAATGCCAAATGGCCACACTACTCAATAAATTAGTCGCATACATTAGTTGATTGAGGCCAATCAAATTAGTCAGGTTGGCCGAGATGTTAAGATAACCTAGTTGTATAAGATTATTAGTAATAGATTATACGTATCAATTGGTAAATTGCCAGATGGAACTCTGTCATACAATCGCAGCCAACATCGGTTTGACATTTTTGGATGACGAACTGTCATCTGACAGTTTAGACACTTCCGTTTTGCGCTTGTGAAAAAGCAACACCAATTTGCAACCCAAAAACATATATCTGCGAAATAAAAGGGAATCTTCCCAGGAAAAATAAAGTTAACAGTATATAGCCTTCGGCACAGCCGAAGACAGCTTTCCTTACTTGTTTTTAATGGAAATACTGCGTCCACAAACAGGACCGAATATAGGGCACAGCGTAATAAACTTATTTTTCTCCTTGGACCCAAAGCATTGAAGAAAGGTTAAATTATCCAATTAATTTCTTAAGAATTGAATTCCACAACAAAAAGTAGTAAATAATTTTCAGTACTACATTTAACCTGGTTCCCCATAATTTGCCTTAGTACAAAACCAGTAATAAAACTGGTTCTTTACTTTCATCGAATTC
The DNA here is from genome assembly GCA_964058755.1 of Campiglossa producta. Lineage (NCBI taxonomy): Eukaryota > Metazoa > Arthropoda > Insecta > Diptera > Tephritidae > Campiglossa > Campiglossa producta. Next base: position 130,568,646 of record CAXKVI010000001.1, on the reverse strand, counting down.
CGGATTTTATAATTATCCATCACTTAATTCCAATAATACTGTTTTCCCTTTTAATATAACCCATTTCTTTATATTATATACTACACGGTTACGAAATTGGTACCTTTAAGAGGAAAGTAGGTTCGAGACCTGATGGCAGTAACCGTTTGCATCGCGCAACATGGCAACCCACATATCATGTCATACCCAAAACAAACGGGATCCTTCCAAGTTAAAAGTGCTGCTATCTGGAATGCCCCAACACTATGGCAAAGCTGTAGAGATACAGACAAAATCAAAAAGTGGTTGGCATTAAAAGTGAACGGACGCGTAAAAGTGGTTAGCATTAAAAGTGAACGGGCGTGTAAAAGTGGTTGACATTAAAAGTGAAAAAAAAAAAACAAATCTTACAAAAACCGAACTAGTTAACTAATCTACAAAAAAAGAACTTGCGCACGATTCAAATATATATAATTAAAAATTCATACTATATATATACAAAATAATTGAAACAACAAATTTTTAAAGCTAAATTGTGCGGCTTGAGCGGTGCTCGCTCACGTGTGCGTGGCACGTACACGTGTGTGCATCTTCTAGTTTTCGGTGAAACTCAACAACAATAGCGCGTAGCCAACGTGCAATAACAACAATAAATACAGCATAACCAGCTAAAAGAACCGCAGTGAGGCCGCCTTAATATAGGCCCACTGCACCAATAACCTAGCGCGCAGCCAACGCGCAACAACAACAAGTAGCGCAACTGAGCGCTAACAACAACAGCTAGAACAACAATAACAACAAGCGCAACAATAATAAACGCGCAACAGCAGCAACAACAACGACTACAGCCGCGCTAAGCATTAAGCGCAAATAAGCGCGCAGCCAACGCGCAACAACAACAAGCGCTGCAAAAACAACAACCATAACAACAACGCGCAGCTACTACAGCTAGCGCCAACAACAACCAGCTTTAACAACAGTGAGGCCGAATCATATAGGCCCACTGCAACAACAGCGCGCAGCTAACGCGCAACAACAACAACAAATACAACAGCGCGCAGCCAACGCCAACAAAAATAACAGCGCGTAACAACGCGCAACAATAACAAATACAACAACAACCAGCTTTAACAACAGCGAGGCCGCCTCATATAGGCCCACTGCAATAACAACAACGCGCAGCTACTACAGCCAGCGCCAAAAAAAACAACCGTGCGCAGCTAACGCGAAACAACAACACCAAGCGTTTCACGTATTACCGGTTCTGCGAGAACGGTATTTGTACCTGTACAATACCCTTCGTACCGAAACGACCCGGGTTGTTTTTTTTATAATGACTCGGCCAAGAGCAATACATTTCGAAGTGACCCTGTCTAACGCGTCACGATTCCCTCACCTATTATCATCCCCGGAACAGCCCCTTGCAGCACGGCTGCGTTTGTCGGAAGAAAATATATACAAGACGATCACACTCAGTACAGTGTGCATCATGCAAAGGTTGGTTGCATAAATCTAGTTGCTCCGGACTAGATCCAAAAACACATCGGCCCACTAGTTTCTATAAAAGTTTTGTGGCGCCCTGCTGTTCACGTCCTAGGACGTCCCGAGGCAAGCGACGCTCATATGTTGCTTTATCGCCCTCTAATAATCAAGTCTCCACGACCTGCAATAATTACTTACTTATATTACTCATGGCTACTTTCTTCGTAGCACATCAGTTGATGCTTGTAGCACTACTGAGCTTCAGCCCCCGTCTCTAAACTCTTTACTAACTTCTTCCGGCACTAGCACGAATGAAAGTCAAGTCCATCAACTCCTGGTCCCTCACTCTTCGTGCATTGTATGTCGGCACAGGATATATGCGTCTGTGGCATCGGTCAAGTGCAACTCCTGCCTAGGCCTGTGTCACCTACGCATATGTTCTGGGCTCGCAAACAGAAATCACTGGACTGATGTGTTTGTCGCGCCTTGCTGTCGAGTTGTGCAGCTCTCAACGCCGACGGATGTACACTCATCTAATAGTGAACGAATTCCGCCGGCTTCAGGACTACAACGGAGATCAATATCGCGACATAACCTACCACCATCTAGGCGAACACATCAGTCTTTAACTCCCAGAGTGGCCATTGCCTCTCCTTCGCAATTTAAATTGTTGCAATTTAACTGCAACGGCTTGACCGGCAAGATAGCGGAGATAACCACATTTATGCAGCTACATAAAATCAAAATTGCTGCAATCCAGGAGACAAAACTTGGCCCCCACTCGAATCTCCGAGCGAGTGGAGGCTACCACGTACTCCGGCATGACCGTACGGACGGCGGATGTGGTCTCGCGTTCCTTGTTCACCATACGGTGCAGTATAGGGAATTTGATATCAACACTGACCAAAGACCCTTACCTTTAGAGTGTCAAGGTATAGTTATACAAGCTGGTGGCGTTGATCTCGAGCTAATCAATATATACATCCCTCCCGTCACCTGCTGCCCCAGAAGTTATCGTCCTGACCTTAGGGCGTTTCTTTGTGGCGATAACCGTATCATCATGGGCGATTTTAATGCCCATCATGATATGTGGCATTCACACCTTTCTGTGGACGGCAGAGGACGGGAATTAGCCGAGCAAATTGATAACTCCTCTTTCTGTACTGTGAACGGAGACTCCTCAACTAGGATGGCTGTTAACTGCAGTAGCTCCCCGGACCTAACTATTGTTAGCCCGGGGTTAATTAACAGCATCAACTGGTAACCTATGGTGGCCCTGTCATCCGACCACCTGCCTATCATCCTGTCCGTCGATCGTGCCACGGATTTTATCACGTCGGAGAAAAGAACATACGTGAATTTCAAAAAGGCTAATTGGGTCGGCTTTTTGGAATTCACGGAGAGCTCCTTTGGTGATCTTCCCATTCCCACTGATGTACACGTCGGCGAGCGTAACATACGTGAGGTCATTAAAAAGGCTACAGCCCGTTTTATACCAGCTGGTAGGATAAAAGACATTAGGCCTAACTTCTCAGCTGAGGCCGCAGCCTTGGCCAACGAACGTGACCTCATACGCAACATCGATCCCTCTGACCCACAGATCGTTGATCTCAACGTGGAAATCAGACGGCTGGTTAACGAACACAAACAAACCAAATGGGAGGAGCACCTCAGGTCTTGTAACCTCTCTACCGGTGTTGGGAAATTATGGTCCACCGTCAAGTCCTTGTCGAATCCTTCGGGTCCACCAAAAAATGTCGACATTACCTTTGGTGACAAGACAATAAATGACCCCAGGAAATGTGCACAGGCTTTTTGTCGACAATATGTCCCACACCATGCGCAAGACAGGGCTAGACGTGGAATCTTCAGGCGTGCGCATAAACACAAAAACTATGCCCCCGTTCCCATCACCGCTACAGAGGTTCAAGAGGCCATCCGGAAGGCCAAAAACTCCAAAGCCATCGGCCCTGATGGCATAGCCATGGTGCATCTAAAACATATCGGCCTAGCGGGAGTCAAATATTTAACTGCCGTCTTCAATTTGTCTCTGATCACAGCTGTCATACCCGATAAATGGAAGCAGGCAACTGTGATCCCACTACTAAAGCCTGGCAAGCCAGCTAACGTTGGGGAGTCATATCGCCCGATATCACTCCTCTCGCCAGTAGTAAATACACTTGAAGCGGCCTTACTCCCGCTCTATACATCACATCTGATGTTAGCCGAGCACCAACATGGCTTCAGGAAAGGTAGGGGCACAACATCTGCTCTAAATGTCATAAACACTCAGATAACTGACGGTCTAAATCAAAACAGGCCTAATGACAGGACGGTTCTAGTTGCACTTGATTTGAGTCAAGCTTTTGACACAGTAAATCATGGGCAACTTGTAGCTGATTTCGAAGATTCGCCAATTATCTCAGTGGTCGTCGGTCGTCTGTTGTATTCAGAAACAAAAAATCTAAAGCCAGGAAGATAAAACAAGGGGTACCACAGGGTGGTGTCCTCTCCCCGTTATTGTTTAACTTCTATATTTCGAGGCTTCCTCCTCCACCAGAAGAAGTTACGATTGTTTCTTACGCAGACGATTGCACGATATTGGCAACTGGTATTTCCGTTGATGAGCTGTGCTCTAAAATAAATGGTTATCTCCCCTCTCTAGTCGAGTTCTTCACTGCCCGAACCTTGACATTGTCGCCAACAAAGTCTTCGGCGACCTTATTCACGACGTGGACGGCGCAGGTTGGCATGGAATTAGAAATTTATGTAGGTGATCATAAAATACCTACTGTCGCTCACCCAAAAATCTTAGGAGTGACTTTTGACACCATGCACACTTTCGCTGCCCATTCAGCTGCAATTGTCTCAAAATTACAGAGCCGCAACAAAATCCTCAAGTCACTAGCCGGCAGTACTTGGGGTAAAGACAAAGAAACGTTGTTGGTAACGTACAAGGCAATTGGTCGGCCGATCCTGAACTATGCGTCGCCGATATGGTCGCCGGGGCTTGCAGACGTTCATTTGAGTCAGCTGCAGGCCTCTCAAAACACCGCGCTCAGAACCGCTACGGGGTGCGTCCTTATGTCACCTATATCTCATATACACAATGAGGTGGAAATGCTTCCAGTTAGGGAGCATAATGAAATGCTAAACAAGCAGTACCTATTGAATTGCTATAAACCACAGCATCCCGGTAGACAACTGCTTGAACTCATTCCGCCTCCTAGGACCATAAGGTCGCATCTACGTAAACATTTTGATGAGATCCGTCACTATATAATAATGCCGTTTGATCTACAGGTGCATAAACAGGCTTTGGGGCATATCCATACAACGTCTGTTGGCCATTACTCTGCGCTCTGTCCGCTAAACAATGTCTTACATGCCGCAACACCTGGCATTTCTGAAGAGGAGCGTCATCTTCCTCGAGAGACAAGGTTCACTCTGGCTCAATTACGCTCTGGATATTGTAGTAGGTTAAACTCCTACATATCTAGACTGAACCCTGATGTGCCGAATGTATGTCCGGCATGCGGCTCGTCCCCCCACAATACCAATCACTTATTTTCTTGCTCATTTGAGCCCACTCTTCTAACACCCATCTCTCTTTGGTCCAACCCTATTGAAACTGCTAGTTTCCTTGGACTCCCGTTAGAAGATATTGATGACAATTAGGTTAAGGAAAAATACGCGTTGGGCAGGACTACACCTCGTTACAACAACAACAACACCAAGCGCAGCAGCGCCAACAATAACCTAGCGCGTAGCCAACGCGCAACAACAACAACAGCGCGGAGCCAACGTGCAACAACAACAATAAATACAGCATAACCAGCTAAAACAACCACAGTGAGGCCGCCTCAATATAGGCCCACTGCAACAACTACAATAACAACAACATCGTGCAGCCAGCGCCAACAACCAGCTGGCATAACAACAACAACCACCAGCTGGCATAACAACAACAACAACAACAAGGCGCATATTAACGCCAACAACAACAGTGGGGTCGCCTGGCCAAAGGCCCACTGCAGCGCCAACAACAACAACAACAACAAGGCGCATATTAACGCCAACAACAACAGTGGGGTCGCCTGGCCAAAGGCCCACTGCATCGGCAACAACAACAACGAGCAAATAAGCGTTAACAACAACAACAAGGCGCATATTAGCGCCAACAACAACAACAGTGGGGTCGCCTGGCCAAAGGCCCACTGCATCAGCAACAACAATAATAAGCCGCGCTAAGCATTAAGCGCAAATAAGCGCGCAGCCAACGCGCAACAACAACAAGCGCTGCAAAAACAACAACCATAACAACAACGCGCAGCTACTACAGCTAGCGCCAACAACAACCAGCTTTAACAACAGTGAGGCCGAATCATATAGGCCCACTGCAACTTTAACTCGCCAACGACAACCAGCTTTAACAACAGTGAGGCCGTCTCATATAGGCCCGCTGCAACGGCAACAACAACAACAACAGCGCGCAGCCAGCGCCAACAAATACAACAACACTAGCTAGAATAACAACAGCGGGCCGCTTCATATAGGCCACTGCAACAACACCAACAACGACATTCGTAATGAAAACTACACCTCGGTGAGTCCGTGCCAATTGGCACGTTAAATTAGAATTAGTTTTACTTTTTTTAATTAAATAAAAGATGATAAAGTAGACATAAGAGGGAAATTCAACGTAACGTAGGTAATAAGAACAAATAATGTTTTGAAGTAAAGAAAAGAAAATTAAATTAGATTTTGAATTAGTTAAACTAAGAAAATAATTATATGGTAGGAAAAAGAAAAATTAACTTAAACACGTTAGGTACACCTAATTGAAATAAGCAGAACAAAAGGGTTAACACTAAATGGAAATGTAACTTAAGCATAAGGGAGTTAATGATAAAATCAGAATAAACGTAAGGGGAAAATAAGGTTTTGAAACCAGGGTACGAAAGTAAACTGTACAAAATACATTTCATTTGCATCAGTAGCAATCGAGTAGCATGTCATTTAAGTATTGTACAGCTTATTATTTTTGGAAACGTTTGCGTTTTGTTTGTGACAATTCCAACAAAGAAAAATTTATAAACACAAACGTTTCAAATGATTGAAGAAAAATATTAGTGTTTGAATGTATGTTCATAGGAACAAAATGTTTTTTTTTTTGTTTTGCTTTCCATTTTGGATGTAAATTTCAAAAATGTATTCTACAGTTCTCCAAGGGAACTCAGCTTTTGGATTTTGTTTTGTATTGAACTATGAAAGTAATAAACAAAGCGAAATAGTACCGTACAATAAAGTTTATTTTCGTACACTGTTTGAAACTTAGGGAAGTAAAATTAATAATGATAATAATAAAAAGCAAAATAATAAATAGGTAAAATAGAAAAAAGGAAAAAAGAAAAGAAATAATTTCTTTTTTTAACGGACTAAATGGTTAAACTAAAGAAACATAACTAAATAAAAGGCCACTATAACAAATAAATAAAATAAACTAAAATAACCATAAATCAAAAACTAAATAAATATTTTAAACAATTATTTAAATAATTAATTTAAAACCTAATATGTGAAAAGGGGAAATAAAATAACTAAATAACTTAATTTGGATATAAATAAACAAGTGAATGCGCACTTGTTAAAGGGTTTGTACGGAAACCAATTTGTAGCATGTAGGGTAGGGTTTAATTTGGCTTAAGATCGAATATGAAGTGTTAATAAAATTTTTTAAAATGGCAATGCTGATTTTCTTGATTTAAAAGGTATAGGTGGCTTAAATAAGGGGCCATCTAAATACAGGTGCGTCGATGGCCATGGATGAGGGTGGGCCAAGCACCGGGCGCTGCACTAACACCCGCGGCGCCCCTTTATATTGTTCGGCCTCATTTTTTTTTATTTCAATTTCAGCCGTTGTAGCCGGTCGTTTCCGGCTCGACTATGATACCTCTTCCTACATTTCAAAATATTTTCGGACACAAATGACTCTGTATTATTTTGGAAAATTCTCGACCTGACTAGCTCGTAGTTGTTGACCCTGTACTCAAAACTAGGTGAAATTTGCGCTTGACAAGCAACATCCCTACTATGACTTTTTAAAATGCAAATTGGTTTCGAATTGTTAAAATGCGCAATTGGACTATCACAATCGGAGCCATCCGAGCTGTCGGTACTCTCAGGAAAAGTTACAATAAGGTTTGGGTGGTCCTCCGCCAGGGTGCCACTATCCTTTGGAAGCTCACCACTTCCATTCGACTCACTGTTTGCGCGGGACCTACCACTTCGTTCAGTACACGAGGCAACTCCTGGTGTACTGGCTGATATGGAGGCTATGGCACCGAACGAGTTTCCCCCATCTTCTCGCTCGGGTATTGGTTTCCCTGTCTCCGATGATCTCTTGGACATTTCGGAGTCAACACTCCCCTATTGCCGCATTTAAAACAAAACGGATGCTTGACTGGCTCTTCACAGTAGATATACGAATGCCCCATGGCCTGGCAATTCCAACACTGTATTCCGGAATAGTCCGGTTTCCTGTTCCTTCGATACTCCAAAGCTTCGCGCTGCGGGTCCACTTCACCATCTTCGCCTAATCTTCATCCTAATATCCTGTGCTATTGTGCGAGCTTCATTCGCATGCCGTCCGGAATATGTTGTTCCCAAGATTTTGCTTTCCTTTAGCACCTGCTCTCCTTTCCGTGCTACATCGCGGAGGTCATGTAAGGTCCTCACTTCCGCATTAAAAAGCATCAGCTTCAGACTGCTGTTGACATTTCTTTTTATTATGTCAATCAGCAGAGCTTCTGACAATGGCTCCCTAAGACGCGCATTTAAAGCCACTATGTCAGTATGGAACACATCGTATGACTCACTTGGCTTTTGCTTTCGCATCGAGATATCCATCATGATCTCGTGGTCACTTTTCAATGTTCGAAATTCACGCTTTAAGGAGTAGCACAGGACGTCATATGTAGCATTAGGGTTCTGCTTCGTAAACAACCAGTACCATTTTTCTGCACGTCCTGACAGAAACAAATGGAAACTCGCTATAATTTGTTCCAATAAGCATTGGGTCCTTTCGCATAGGGTGTCCAACTTAAACAGGAAGTCCGACACGCTTCCAGTCCCGTCGAAGGAAACCTTCCAGTCTTGGGGTTTCACCGCTATGCTGCCAGAAACGATATTAGCCTGGTTACTTACGAAGGTCTGTGCATGATTCCTCTCGTCCCGGTTATTGTTCCTGGCATGGTTTGAGCCTTGTGAAGTTCCAACTGTCGCGCGAAGTATGTCCATATTTTCCCTGATGGTCTGCATCTCATTCCTCATCTCGTCTTGGGAAGTCCTAAATATATGATGCAACACGTGTACCCAAGAGTCTGAAGGAGGCGCATTGTTGACCTGCAGTTGAGGAGTCGCTCAAATTGTTAAGAGGCATAGGATTTCCTAACTGAGCGCCAGCTCCTTCCGGTATGCCTGTCACCAAGTTAGTCGGAGGATCGAAGATATTCTGCATTTGCTCTACTCCAATGGATGTGTCAAAGCCATTACTACTGCCTGGTTTATCAGCTTTCTGATTGGAACCAGGAGTTAAGACAAGTCTGGTCGGATCTCCTCCACCGAAGCCACCAACTGGGGAGTGCTTTACCAAAGGCCGGTTGGCTGGTTGCTTCGAAACAGCTCCTCTACCGCCTCTTGGCTTGCCCCAACTTCCGCGTCCGGCACTTCGGAGAATCCTTCCTTCAGTCTCTTGCTCCATGCCAGGAGAATCCGTTTATCAAAATTGGAAAAAAAATATGGTCAAATCTGGTAGTGTGCTTGCTTCGATAAGCAGCACAGAAAAAAAAATCTTAGTTTACAAGGGCGATTGGGACGCGTTTCGACAGTCTAGATTCACCCCCCTTTCTACCTTATACAAAAGCCGTTTTTAAAAAAAAAATATATAAAAAAACTAAGTCTGTTTACGATTGCACGATACCGGAAAGTGCAAGGTATATATGTAATTCGATAATCGTATCGAACCAACCGTAAAAAAACGCAATATATATATTTACAAAAATATGCTGAAAGAAAAGTTTGTTAGAAAACAAACGTATCAAAATTTTTTAAAATGTAATGAAATGCAGGTGTGTGTGGGTTGAAAAAATATATGTATTTAAATGTTCAATGGGAATGCTGACTTCCCATCATCAGAAGGCATAGGTAAATAAAACAAAAAAAACTAAAACTATATATATATATATATATATATATATATATAAATATCCGCTAAGTGGGGTTTAGATTTTCTTTTTAGGGATTAGGTAGTTTTTTTTTGCCGAACGTGTTTGTCCTTATGTGTTATATGTTTTAAAATTTCATTTTTT